>VWZS01006986.1:706848-731164 GCA_013397075.1 Rhabdornis inornatus
TTTTTTTTTTTTTTTTTTTTTTTTTTTTTTAGTATTTGTATGTGTGTGCACAGATCAGGTTTTAGGAAATTACCTCGGCAGGCTTATGTGGGGCTCTTCAATAATTTATTTGTTGAGCTTTTCTTTAATTAAATTACATTTCCCCAATTCCATCACTTTTTTCACTCCTGCAACACTTTTCTCTCATGGGTAACCTAGGCAAGAACAAGTGCAGTGCCAGATGAACAAACCTTGTGTTTCTCTGAGGAAGCACTGTTGCAGATAGTCAGATTACAGATTTACACCACTCTTTTTCCTTTTCTTCTTCCTCCCTTCCTCAACCATAAACAAAGTCTACAGCATGAAGAGGCCAATCCTTGCCAGCAGAACCAAGTTTTGAAAAACACTGCTCCACCATATGTTCAGTCCTGACCAGCATGAATAGTTCGGAAGCTGACATCTGCAGATGGGGAGTTCATACCACCATTCAGCACAAACATGCTGCTACTGTACACTGAAGGCAATATTGGCCAGACTTTGCTTAGGAGAAATTTTCGACACTGATCTACAGTTTCACCTTGCCAACTAATATTTGTTACACTGATATAAATGAAATAGATATAAAAAGAATCTCAGAGAAAAATGGTGGCACTGATTGAAAAAGGGAGTCCTTGTGAATCATTTTGGTAATCTCCTTTAGAAAGAAAATTCCTCTGTAACAGATATTACATTGAAGCTGTTGGTATAACAGAAAACACTTGCTAATGTTACATATGATGGGCCTTCATGAAAGCCCACTAAACTCTATTTGGCTGTAGGATTATGCACTACAAAGATACAATGACCTCAGACAGTCCCCTGAACTTCTTTGAAGACCCAGTTAACTCAGTTTTTCTCTGAGAAAGATATATCAAACTTGCAACAAGCATTGTATGAACCCAAGTCTTTCTTGCCTTTTTTGATGCACTTTTTTAAAGCAGCAAGAATACTCTACTTAAATGTTTGTGGGAGTGGCATCGGTTCTTCTACAGAAGCACTAAAATAAAATGCATTTTCCCTGCTACTTCTGTTTTTTCTCCCCCTTGCTCCTCACTCATTCCATCTGCAGCTCCTCATGCACTTCAGACACTTTTTCCAGGGCTTAAACAGATTTATGGTTAGCAATTTCCACAGGGACTGTGTGCATGTTCTCTCAGGCATGCTCAGGCACCAACACCCATCAGAGGGCTGGAAATCAAAATCTGTGTTGGTTGTGTCACTGGCAGAGAAATTCCATGTGTTCACGTTTGTGTCCCTCGTTCAGGCCTTTACTGTATAGCAGTGCCCTTCTTCAAAAGCCTGTATCTAAAGCCTCTGCGTAAATTTTCTTTAAAATGTTTTGCAGTCTTATATGCACATCTACCATTGATTATTAAATGGGAGAGGAAATGGAATCATTTTCCTTTATTATGTTGCTCTGAAACGAAAATGGACAATGTCTGGACTGTAAATTCATAGTAGGAAGAGGTTAGATGTTCAGTTATATGAGTTTTACTCAGAACTTTTCCTGTATCAAATTTGGAACAGGCCTGAGCAGCAAATACATCAAAACAATGGTAACTACAACACTGACTTTGCAAATTCTGTTATATTGAGTAAATTCAGCTTCCTAATTTTTACAGATATTAGCTACCTAATTCCTTTTTAGTGTAGATAAGAGGAACATCCATCCCACTTCTGATCACTAATGATGCTGCCCACCACCCCAATTCTTCTTCTAATAGAATTAAGGGAACAGCCAAATAATGAAGGGGATCGTTATTACCTCAATGTTACTGCAAGAACTGGTGTTTTGAATAAGTAGATAACCAGATTTGCCCAACATCTGATGCATGATGAAAAACAGGGAATCAGAGTATTTGCAAGATGAAGACTCCCTATTAATGAGATGCTTGCAAGTCTCTGCCTTAATCCAGCCATGCCCATGAAATTGCTAGCATACACTAAGCTTTGCATGAAAATATATAGCATACAATATGTTATGATATGATATAATATGATATGATATATATGATACAATATATAATATTAGTATACATATAGTACAGTTGATGAAAGAAAATACACAGATCAGTCTGCTCTAATAAAATTCATGCTTATTTTGTCATACCTACAATGGGTAATATGCGAGCTATACAAAGCTTTATAATTAATAGTACAATTCTGTGCTCAACACAGGAACCAAATACTATATTAACAATTCTCTGTGAGCATGCATCCCTACTTAAACTTTATATCTTTATATAAAAAGTAAAGTTTAAGTTCCTCAGTTGTTTATAAAAACAGGAAGAAGAGTTGAAATATAGGATTAGAATTCAATTATGTTTTAAACACTGTATATTGATTATATTATTCAGAAGAATTTGGTGATCTGTCTCTCAATATCTTAATTTAAAATATTGTGTTCAAACTGTATCAAAACTGTAATTCACCAGTATCAAGTGTCCGGTGCATTTTCTCACTTGTCTGCATATAATACAGACAATGTACTAAGTTAATGGGACACAGCACCTGGATGCCTTCAGTAATGACAATAAAATTCTCTTCCTCTCATGACATTCACATGATGTGTACAACTTGACTGATGGATGTGCCATCCAACCCAGAGCAGGTTGTAATTGACAGATTAGCTTAAATTTGTCATATGGGATTTCTTGAGATGGAAAGTACTGTAGAAAATCAGGGACAGATAAAAGAAAAATCAAATGGTAATTTAGTCCACCCCTGACAGAAAGGGGACTGTCTTCTGTTGCTCACAATGTAATTTCTTGTCATCAGTTACTCATCTGAGGTAGGTTTCATCACTGCCTCTGAGGCACTATTTTACAGATTAGTAGAGATAAACACAGAAACTTTGGCTGAGCCTATGCCAAGAGCCTGCCTCAAAAGCTTTGCAGGCTGCTGTGCTGCTGTTTCTTAGTTATGTTCACTTTGAGCACAGGCACGACACCAACCCTCTCTAGAACTCATCGGAGAATAAAGTTCCTCTGTCATACTAGATCATATCTGCTAATAAGGAGTTAGCAAGGGCCTCTTGGTGGCAGTGAGAAATAGGTGATCACCTCCCTAAGGCTTTGTCATGTCACTGCCTTGTTTCCAGCTTATCTCCCAATTCCAGGAGCCCAATTTCATCTCCTACCAAAAATAGCTTCCCTTGCAAGGGGTTCAGCACATTCATTCTTCACAAATAATAGCATAATTTAAAATCCCATTGAAGAATCACAGAATATTCTGAGTTGGAAGGCACCCACAAGGATCATCAAGTTCGACTCTTAAGTGAATGGCCTCTACAGCCATCCCAACCCTGAATATTTAAACAGCATGTTGTAACCAACATAGCTAATCTCAGAGTAACATTGATTTCAATAAACTGTGCCTCAATCTTCCAAATTGTCCTATTGCCTCCAAAATGATGCTTTGCATGCAAAGGACGAGGGGCACAACATCATCACTTTTCATTCCTCAGCAAATGCAGAGATCACAGTTTCACATACACATCAGAGATGGCTACCGTTATAAAGTTCCAAATTTATCTCACAAGGAAAGCTATCATCTGTTTTCATCTTGCTGACAACACAAACAGGAATGTTTTTATTCTGCTGAACAAAACATTAACAAGGACCGAATTTTCAAATGCATATTTTGTCCCTCTATGCATCATTTCAACATTAAACTGCATTGTCTGATATACTGCTATACCTACAAGAAGCTTCAATTTGGTTATCTCAAACTTTGACCATTTATTTATGTCAGGTTTGAGTCTTCCTGAACTACATTTCCCGAGACACACTACAAGAGATCACCTGTTTTGTGAAACATTTAGTAAAACCCAGGATGCTAGTGTAGTAGAAATTCTTGTGTCACATGTATGTAAATATTTTGTACCTACTCATTTGCTTGCACTTTATAGCAGCCACTCACTCTAAAATGACTGAAAAGGTTTCTGATGCACTTATACCAACCAGAGTCAGCTATGAGGACTGAGTATGTACTTCATTTACATCATTTAAGCCTTGCCTGCTCTAAGAAAAATATGTTGTTACTTTATTCACGAATCACATCTGCTACCCAAGCCAAATACAAAGCCAGTTGTAGGTAAACTCTAAATTCAAAATTGTATGTCTACAACTGCCAAACCAGCATGGGTCACCAAGAAGACTTTTTAAAGGACCATACAGGCAATCCCTGTTCTGTTCTGTGCAAATAGCCTATTAAGTGCTGTATTTTGTGTGCTACAGCCTTTAAAAGGAAACGACACAGTAATTTCCTGTCAAATCAAATAATTTCTAGCATAACTTTTCATTGGGGGTATTCTGCATGTATCCTGAAATTTGCTTTCTGGGGAGACAACAGGCACAGCTGCATGTCTGGTAAATATGTGTGCTTGGTTTTCATGTGGGTATATATGTGAAATTAAATTCAATTTGATTTAACAGTATTTCACTGGCATGGCAAACTGCTAAATGTAGCCTAGGAAAAATGAACAGACCCTTGAGGTAGCTGTCACCAGCTGATACAATGAGTTTAGGATGTGGTTTCATTCTGTGTCTGGGGTTTCATCCTATCTATCTATTCCCTACTCTTGCCCTTTTTCCATCTTGTTCAGTCATTTTTAACAGTAACCTGCCACCTGAGAGTACTGCACAACACAATGCCATCGTTACACTCTCCTCCAGGAGTCAAGAATATTTTTTTACTCAGTTATTTTTTTGACAAATACATTTTAGGATTTCTAATGATACCCCAAAAAATATTTTTGCATTTCACTCAGATTTTGGATGTTGATGTAAAAACCATAGCTCCATTTCATTTTTCCTACTAGATTTTCTGCTCATATGCTCCTTTTTTTCTTCCCCCTCCTTTTTTTTTGTCTCCTTGTTTCTGCTTGTAGCTTATAGACATTCCTTTTCAATTCAGTGTATGTTTCAGCCTGTATATTCACTGAAATAAAAAAAGTCTATTAAGAAAACAGTGTCCAGTTGAGCATCCTATTGTTCGCCTTCATCCTTCCCAGACCTCAGTTATACAGAGCATCATGAATTACAGAGACAGAATCATAGAACCACAGAATGGTTTGTGCTGGAAAGGACCTTAAAGATACTCTAGTTCCAATCCCCCTTCCATGGAAAGGGATACCTTCTACCAGATCTAGTTGCTCAAAGCTTCATACAACCTAGCCCAGAACACTTCTGGGGATGGGACATTCACACTGCCCTGGGCAACCTGTTCCAGTGCTTCATCACCCTCATTGTAAAAAATCTCTTCTGTCCAATCTAAATCTACCCTTTTTCAGTTTAAAAAGATTGTCCCTTGTTCTGGCACAACAGACCTGGTGAAAACTCTCTGTCCATCTTTCCTGCAAGAGCCCTTCAAGTACTGAAAGACTACAATAAGCTCTGCCTGGAGCTTTCTCTTCTCCAGACTGAACAGCATCAACTCTCTCAGCCTGCCTTTGTAGGAGAGGTGCTCCAGCCCCCCAATGGTCTTCATGTCCCTCCTCTGGACCCACTCCAACAGATCCATGTATTTTCTGTGCTGTGCACTGCAGTCCTGGACACAGCCCTTCAGGCGGGGTCTCATGAGAGCAGAGCAGAGGGGTGGAGTCACCTCCCTCAACCTGCTGGTCAGACTGGGGGTGATCATTGTGATCACTCAACTGATGCTATGTATAACTCAAGCTATATCAATTCTCTGAATTAATCCTTATGAGTTATTGATGCTGTAGTAACTGTAGCAATTTATTTTGCATTTTTGGTCCCACAGAAATCATCCTTTTACTATTAAGTAAAAAATACTATTAAAAAATAATGGCATTGATGTTGCTTTCACATTTGGTCCTCCCATGCTGCTGTGTTGCAGCAGAAGGAATGTCTCCCAGTGAGATGGACCTGGGAAATAGGGTCATCAGCAAGTTTACTAGAGTGCTCTCCTTCTCCAGATCTTGCTTTTTGGTGCAGCATACTCAGTTTTTTTCAGGTTAAGCTTTTACAATCTGATTTGTAAACTTCAGAAACTGAATCTTCTAGACTCCCCTATTATGAGGCTGAGCTTTATATAATTTAAGACATATTCAGTGTTCCTATCTCTATAATTAAATTTGTCTGGTTTTGTTATTTTGAGCACCTGAATTTTTTTCAAAGAGCTTACTAGGCATTATGTTGAAAGGACTCTGCTCAAATTATATTCTTCATTCTCTCACTTTGTTTTAAGCATAATTACTTAACTGATATTTGAATTAATGAAATAGGATATGGAAAATCACTAAATTGCCCTGAAAAATCTTATGATTCGGGAAAAAAATCCCTGCTTTTTTTATTTCCTGTTTTTTAAGTCTACAGGGTCCGGTTGGGATATTTGCAGAGTTTAAAGTTGAAGTTCTCAAACATGAGCCTGCAAGACCATTCATTAATAAATCAACAGTCTCTAGAACCACACTAACTACCCACACTTTATATACTCATCAATCAAAAGGCTGACAATGAAATATCCATGGTCCTTGAGAGATTTTGAGAAGTGACATGGAGTTGTTGTTAAGACAATATTTTCTATACAGCTGTGGAGATTGCTAAAGGTTTTTTGTATGAGAGGTTTTTTAACACAAAAGTAGAATTTTCACGAGCATTTGACTGGAGATGGGATTTTTAAAGAAAAAATTACAAACAACGTGGGACTCACAGTGAAATTGCGAGAGTTGATAAGACTCCATTTTTGAGCTACTTCAATATCTACAAAGAAAAAGAAAGCTTCCTGATCTTTTTTGACATTGACGTCTTTAGGATATAGATACAGTTTTGTGGTTAGTTTTGCCTAAAGTTATTAAATTCTTATTTTCATGTATGATATTACTATTGGTCAGGTATTTTCCTAACTTTTTAGGTCCCAGAAGCATAATATTAAAGACAAAAGGAGTCCTCCAGCTGTATTCCATGCCACACAATCCAGCTTTTAGTGAAGCTGATAAAAAACAGTTTTCTCTTGTTATGGCTAAAAGAGAAACTTGTTTTAGTACTTGGGTCTAAAGACATTCCTCCTATCTATTCCCTCTCCCCAGTTTCTGGGCTGCCTCATCAGCTACATGGTAGAAGGAGCCCACAAGTCTTCCTCAGAGGGGCGAACCTGGCTTCAAAATATATCATATTAATATTTGCATATCAGGGGCCCAAGTCCATGTTTTCCTATCACAACCATACGCAAATGTTTTTATTGCCTGTAATAGCCAGAGTAATACCTTGAGGGCCAAAAACATAGCAACACTATTTTCAGCAACAGCTGTAACTATATACTATGCTACATACCATACAGCACCAGGGCACCAGGGCTGGTAGCAAGACATGTCTCAAGTGCTGGGTTCTGGCAAAAGCAGCAAGCAACAGTGAACACCAGCACTGACAGTGGCATGAAGTTTTATTTCCATTCCCTGCACCTCAAGTCACACCAACCACGACACACCACTATTTAGAGCAAGTACTTGTAGCTGTCGTGACGCTGCACAGCCCTGCCAGCAGGGTCTTGTGCAGCATCACGGTGAATTTTCTAAGATTTTGAGCTTGTTTCCAAAGTCAAGGGCTTCCTTAAGTCAAACTCATAGTTCCCGAGGTCTGTGCTGTCTGCAGGCTACACAGCTGTGGTGCAAGTGCACTTCGGGTGTGCAGGACAGCCCCAGTGAAATAGGTACCAGCTGTACCATTGCATGCACACACCAGCACCCATCCACAGGCAACAGGGCTGGATAGCACTGAAACCCATCCATGGCTGCCCACACAGCTCCTCCAGCAGAGGAGGGCCACGAAGCTGATAAAAGGCCTGGAGCATCTCCCCTACAAATACAGGCTGAGAAAGCTGGGGCTGCTCAGCCTGGAGGAGAGAAGGCTGCATAGAGACCTCACACTACCTGAAGGGGGCCTTCAGGGAAGCTGGAGAGGGACTCTTCCTCAGGAACTGCGGTGACAGGACAAGGAGCAATGGGTACAAATTGAAGAGGGGAGATTTAGGTTTGCTGTTAGCAAGAAATTCTTTACTGTGAGGGTGGTGAGACAAGGGAACGGGTTGCCCAGGGAGTTTGTGGAATGCCTCAACCCTGGCAGTTTTCAAGGGCAGCCTGGATAAGACCTCGAGCAACCTGATCTAGTGGGATGTGTCCCTGGCCATGGCAGAGAGAAAAGCCTGGAAAAGGCCCTGAGCAACCTGATCTAGTGGGAATTGTCCCTGGTCATGGCAGGGGGTGTTTGGAGTAGATGATCTTTATGTTCCCTTCCAATCCTTAACATTCCATGATTCTATCACCCATCCATCTCCTCCGTAATGCTACACGTGCCGGCAGCAGCCACTACGCCGGGCAGGCACAGGACATTCAGTGCCCTGAAAACACGCTGGAGACGATGTTCTATTGTACCTCACAGTATTCTCCGCCCGCACTGGGTGCAGGCTGATGGCTGCGCAAGGGCTGTCCGTGCCCACGGCGGCGGCACAACCCCCCTCTGCCCCAGCCACCCGCAGCCCTTTCCCCGGAGGGCTGGCACAGCCTCTCCGCCCGGGATGCGGCAGGCGCGGGGGGAGCAGGCCGAGGGGGCGGCGGTGGCCGCACAGGTGCTGCCGCAGCCCGTCGCCATGGGAACGGCGCTGCCGAGGGCGCGGCGGCCGGGCCTGGCCGGGCCCCCCCGCCCGCGAGTGGGAGCGAGGAGCGGGGGTGTGTATGTGTGTGGGTGTGTATGTGTGTGTGTGTGTGTGTGCGTCTGTGTGTGTGTGTCTGTGTGTGTCCCGGAGGTATTGCACTGTTTCCATAGGAACAGGCGGGGGGAGGCGATGGCGGCACAGCCGCACCCTCTCCCCGCTCCCCCTCCCCCGTGCCCTCAATGCCAGCCCGAGCCCTGAATCAATTAATGGAGCCGGCAGCGGGCTGGGAGAAGGCAGAGGGCTGTGCCCCCTCTCGGGGCAGCCCCCGCACCCAGCTGGCGTGGCGGCCACGCTGCTTGCCCAGGGGGGACCCCGGGACGCTGGTCCCCGAGGGGTGGCCCCGGCAGATGGTCCCTCCGCAGCCGCCCCCGTTCCCCGGCCCGTCCCCGGCGAGGTGCGCCCGGGGAGAGGCGCTGGGGGAGCCCCGGCCGCACCCCGGGGACACCCGCGGGGAGAAGGGGCGGGGGACACGCACACAACAACAACAAAACGCCGTCCCCGCACGGCTGTTTACGGCACCATATGGCTGCAGGGGGAGGGGTGAGGGACATGTCTGCCGAGCCGCCGCGCTCATTATGTCCGATGGAGTCCCGGTCACCCCGCGGGGGGACACCCCGCTCCCGGCACACGCGGCGAGCCCCGCCGCCCAGGCACCCCGACCAGCCCCGGTCTGGACTCCGGGGAATAAACACACAGCTGCCCTGGTGCGGCCGGAGAGGGAAAATTCAGCTCCCTTCCCCAAAGCCTGTCTCTAGGTCTGTTAAGATCGATGGATATCCTCGGCGTAAAGATTAACGTATGGGATAGAGCTCTATTTTGGATCACAACGCGGCAATGCTCGAAACGTGAAAAGGAAAATACGAAATAAAAAGGTCTCCTGGTTTGTTTGTTTTTTTTAATAGGGGCGGTTTGAGACGAAAATCTGACCCACTTCTGGGCATCTCTGTCTATGGCTGGCACGTACGAAGGGCTGGAATGGAAGCCCTGGGCATCAAACGCTACCCCGAGATCCACAGCGATTTTTTCTTTCCGAGCGAGGCAGCCATTCATTTCAGAGTAATCCTTGCTGCACGGCGCTGATGGAGGCACGCTCGGTGCAGCGCGCCCTGCCTCTGGAGAGCTTTCTCGGCTGGGGCAGGGGAAATGCTTTGAAATGGCTTATGTCTTTCCTGTCAATGATTCATAAGATAGGTGCTAAACCTTGCCGTTATTAGAGAGATAAAATCCACAGACTATGGGGTCTGATAATAGGCAACTATACTGTTACCCGTATTACCTTGTAAAATTGAAGTATTGATTTTTTTTTTAAAGCATGGTTTGCTACTTAGCAGACCAATCCCACTACTATTGTAGTCTGTGAGATTTTGCTATTGACTTCAGTGGGAACAGCTTTTTGCCTTTAAAATGGTCTATTTCACATTATTACGGTAATATTGTTCAGAAATTCTTAAAATTTGCCTTCTTGGCCTTGGACATTTTAAAAGATTTATACAAAAATTACTTCAGCTCAACTTCTTCACCTCATTTCTGCTCATGTTTTGTCCAAAGTTTTGTTTGGATAAATCCAACAGATAACTTAGTGTTCCAGATGGTTGTGGGTGGACTGGACCTAATAGATTCTCCAGTTACGTGTGTTTAAGTGTTTTTTTGTTTTGGTTTGGCTTTTTAATTTTACAGAAGCCTAGATTTAGAAACCCATTTGTAGATCTCCTGTTGTGTGCAGCTTTGAATGCATTTGGTTTCTCACCAAAATAGCATGCCTTCCAAAGCAAGATTAAAAATATTAAAATGCAGCCAGCACAGGGAGTGGTTCAGTTCAACTGATGCCTCATAAAGGGGCTGATCCTCCTGCTCATAGATAACATACATCTGAATCTTGGCACCTGCCATCGGGTTGGAATTCAAAATGAGAAACAGCAGGCCTTGAGGTCTGGAAATAAAGGCAGCACGGGGGGGGGGAATGTTCTCTGCCTATTAGTAAATAATAAACTGCAGCAGTAAAGACATATGACAAGGATTGAGGAAAACACACTGTGGGCATCAGATAGATATTGGGGCTATGACACAATAGAAAACATGTCCAAATCCAAAGTGCTAGGTGTATCTAGCACCTATATTAACTGTTCGCATATCAGTGTAGCTGAAAGCTTTTTAGTATCTAGCAACATCCTGCTTAGCTACTTTTTGCTACATCATGCTGTGATACTCATTGAAATAACTGTTAACTAATAGACTACAATTTGTTATAAATGGATACATGGTTGAGAATAGACATTTATCCAAAATTCTGCTAATAACAAATTTCCTTGAGAAAATGCTTCCCCCTGTGCCTCCCCTGCCAAAAAAAAAATTGTTTCATCTTCCACACGTTTTCCAGGCAGTTTTGTCATGCAGTTAATATCTTAAGGTTGTTCTGTGCTTTTAGGCAGCTGACAGGTATGCCTAGATGCTTAAATAGTACTTCTGAAGATCAGAATCAGCTTTATTATTATTATTATTATTATTATTATTATTATTATTATTAATAATGTGAAATGTGTAATATGACAGGCTTATTTTACTTTCCTCAGCCTCCATCTCTTCCAAGGCTGACTTCCTTGCTTTAAGGATCAGCTCATAGGAAGCTGTTAAGCCAAAGTTTGTTTTCACTTGATTGGCTTTAACACTTCACTCCATTTGTTCTCTCATCTCACTTTCCTTCCCCTCTTATTTGAAGCAGGATTGCTCTAATGCAAATACAGTTCAAAGAGACAGGAAAAAGGGAAAGAGATCTGATTTCTCCTCATAGCAAATGCAATATCCATGGAAAAAGGAGATTACTTTAAAATAAGTAAACAAACAACCTCAGCAGTGTAATTGAGGGTGAATTTATGTGTTGGGTGTGTTTAGTTGGTAAGAGATGCTCTTTCATGTGACTTAAATATATGTATGGCTTAAAGGATTGAATCCAGCTCACTCTCTGGTTTGGTTTATTCCTCCTTGAATGATCGGAACTTGGGGATTTCTACAACAGAGAGCTGCCTGCACAGTGCATTGCATTGAGTGCACTCTGATGTTGTAGAAGATTATAACCAAAGAAGTGGGAGCAGGGTGCCCCTCATGTTATTTTAGAGCTGAATTTCACCTTGCTGTTACTAAATCTTCCTAGATATTTTTACACATTTTATAAACTTCTCTATATGCTTGTTAAGCACTGGTCTCTAGCACATTGGAATTTACCTTGGCAAAACCAGATAGCATTTACATATAAATTATTCTTCACAAATTAAAAAAATATTATCTAAATGTATCCTATTGAGAGTTCAGTCATTGCTACGGTGTCAACCAATACCAACTGATCCAGGCATTGAGTGCCCAGGGCATTGGTTTGTGAGTGGACTCCTCCCTCAGGCACTGACCATTGCAAAGCCCAAGCATCAGCCAGGGGCTGTATTATGTCTTCAAAACAGGGGCATAATCTTTGTGCCAAAAATTTCTTTTAAATTATTCACAGATCTTCTGCTGGTCCTATCCCAGGAGGGGATTTCACCCAGCATGATTTAGGATGACAGGACGGGTCCTTCAACGCCTCACAAATGTCACAGGCTTAACTCCTTCCAACTTCCTTCAGCTTTTCAGCTTTTTTGTAGGTCTGTTGGTTCACTCTTTGGGTCAATTAGGCAAAATACTAATTTACTTTAAAATATTGTCACTTAATAATCTATATTGTCCTTTACTTACTTGACTGCTTTTAAATTACAGCAAGAACAATAATGCAAATTACTTGAGTTTTTTGAAGTCTGTATATGTGAAAATTTTTCCTGACTTTACATCCATTCAAATTAAATTTATTAAAAAAGAAATCTTGTAATTACATATAAATTCATTAAAGTTCAATGATAAGTAGCAGAAAAAATACATAGTTCATTAAAATTCTATTAATTTAAATGTTCTACTTATTAATAAAATTTGACCTGTTTTCTCCTATTTAGGAATGCTTTTTCCTACTCTGCTTTTGAAAGCCATCTTTTTGGTTCCAGTTCAAAATGTAAGATTCAATTAGGAATACAGGTAAAACAGTATTTTCCATTCAACAGTTTCCTGAAAGTCTGATGTATCTTGCCAAAACTGGGATGAAGAGAATAATACTGAAATTTGCTACATAGAGGGGCAATTAAAAAAAGAAGAAAGTAGTCTTATTTTAACTGGCTTTATTCGCTTCCAAAGCTAGTTTTATTTATATTGCTTTATAATCTGCTTAGATGCAAATTTAACTATTTGAAAGCTCCTTATTTGCCCAGTTCAACTCTCAGTTACACCAAAACAATGATAACAAGGCCTTCTACATTAGTAAGATGTGGCAGAGGATTTGTGCAAGTTTTCCGAAAACACACAGGGTCAATGTGCAAGAACTTTAAAATAAATGTCTTTTGAGAATTTTGGTTTTTGATGCTCCATTCATACAGAATTTACTATCCCATTCCCTTGTTGGATAAGCCCAAATTGAGACAAAAAGTGATAAATAGATGAGATCTGCTTGAACTGCAGGTTTTAGATGGATGGCTGGCATTCAAATATAGCACTCATTAAAAGAATGCTGACTGTTTGCTCAATACAAATGAAATACTTCAGTATTACAGCAACCGTAGCCAGGGGGCTTTACTAAACTCTCAGAATATAAAAAGGTAAAGGTTATCAAAAGATGTCATAAAAAAAGAACTATGACTATGTCTAGATTAAAGGAGGAAGGAAGGAGCTACTTTTTTTTTTTTATTTTCCACTGCCATTTCTTGAGGAATGCAACGGGACAAGTCATCTAATTATATCTATGCCACACTTCCTAGTTCCATTGGTCAAAAAGCAAAGCCTTTGAAGCAAAGCATTTGAATGAGCTAATTCCTCTCACATTTGTCATTAATTCTTTAATGATTCTGCTCTTTTTCTTTTTCTTCCCACCACAATAAGGCTTTGGTAACAGTTTCAACAAATACACTCAAAAAGCTGACACAGGTAGACAGAAATACAGAGGTGAAGGCAGCACATTCCTTCTCACCACAAGTGCAGTAAATTGTAAACCAGATGTAGCTCATTGCAAACATTCTGTGTAAACCACAATAATCTCATGCAGTGGTCCACATAGGGTAGTGCTGGACCTCAGAAACTTGATTGTCTCCCTCCTTCCTCCACACTAGTGATATCACCACAGCAACGAGACACAGAAACTGCTGCAGTCCAACTGACCAATGAACCATCTAGTACCAGCCTGCAAGGGAGTCTGGAAAAGATGTTTCAGAGCACAGTAATTAGTAAATAAACAAAATATTGTGCCTTGTGCAATAATGACCGATTTCTGTTCCGCTGCTACGGCATAGCCAACCTAAGAAGACATACCTAAAACTTAATAAGCTATTCATGAAGCAAGAGCATGAAGGCTGAGACCACCAGCAGTGTTAAAATTCAGTACAAAGTGGAAGGCGATGGGAAGATGCTGGGATTTCAAGATACCCCACAAATCTTTCCTTTTATTGAATGAACGGGCTGGAACATGATTAACCCTGATGGAGGCTCTATGGGACAACACCTGGGGAGATGTTGCAAGACACCAGGTGAGAGCCAGGCAGTGAGCTCATGCCAGCACACCGATGCCCTCGCTCCCAGTGGCACAGAGCAGGAAGGGCATGAACATGACCTTGTCCTCACTTCTGCTTCAGCCAGCAAAGCTAAACTGACATAAAGAGCATGCTACATCCTTATGAGAGCCACAGAGCTCCTGTAAAATCCTTGGAAGAAATTTTGGATTAATCAGTCAGGGTTTCTCTAGGGACAGCAGTGCAGACTTTCCATTCCCAGCACTTTGGCTTATAAAAATGGCCTAGCTTTGTATTTATCTTCTGAGATGTTTGTCTAAAGAGCCTTTGGACATGAAATAGAATTTTCAAGGGTGGGAACTGAATTTTCTCTGCTGTTCACCAGTATTTACACCACACTATTTCACTCACTTTCTTTCTACCTCTTTACATGTCTGTTTTCTGCTGTGCATTTTTTTCTCTTAATGTTTATCTTTCTTGGGTGATATAACCATTTAAACTACTTCTCGTGCAGTTTAAATGTAGTTTACCCTTTCTCTTTGATAGGCATGGTTACCTTCCATGGACCTTTCATCTCTTGCAACCTTTTAGACATGAGATAAACACACTAAGCATAATATTAGAGGCAAGGACATATCATTTAATTAATAAGAATAATAAGTTTTCAATGTTATTCTCTATACTTTTCCTAATGATGATTTTTTATATACCTGCTGTGCTCATTTTGGGTAAACTTACTGATTTGTTTGAAACCATTCCTAAATATTTCCCTTGATATATTAGACTAATTCCATACATTTTAGATGTGATTGAAAAGCTTGAATTCTTCCTTTCCTCTCAAAAAGCTAATATCATGATGACATAAAATGTAAATTATCTGGCAATGGTCTGTAGGGAATTCTGCCTGCCATGATATCTTTCTTTTTTCCCCCTTCATCATGGTATTTCTGTTTTACCTCTCAATTCTTCTTTGACTTAACCAAATTAATTTTTATTTCCATTCAGTGTTGAAAACCCTTCACCTCCCATAGTTTTAAGTATATGTATGTATACATATACATATATATGTATGTATGTTGTGTGTGCATACACATGTTGGACTGCGTTGTATAGCTCTCAAACCCTTGCTATGGTTTCCCAGTTCTTCATCAATTTTAATTTGTCATCATAGCAAATGTTGCAACCCTGCTTTAATAAAGTCTGTATCAGATGGGTTTCATTTCAGAAGGAAGCAAGAGTTTTCACGAAGTTTTCACCTGAAAATTTCTGAATGGTTCTTGAATAAAAGTTAGAAGAACATCATTAACTGCCAAAAAATCCAAGCTAGTTCCACCAACAAGGTCCAGTTTATATTTATGCTTAAGACAATTTTTAATGACTCTTACCAATTTTTTTTCTTAGTGTTGACATATGGTCCACTAGTCTGTTATTTCTATGAGCTGTCTTTACTCCCTTGGTTTTTTTCCTTTCTAGTACGTTTTTGTCCATACTGCTGTATCATTGTCATATATAGTGGCAAATAGTATATTTTAGTAGTATTTTAGTTACCTCATTCTTAAGTTCTTTAGTGGCTTTGAATTTGTGAAGTCCTAGTGATGTGCTGCAATTTAATATCCCTTATTTTTTATTTCTCTATTTCTGATCATTCTTCAATTTTATCACCTGAAAAATGTAAACCCAGGATAGATACTTCTTTATCACCCACATCAGAAAAGATACACACTGAAAAATAAAGCTTTGTGAAATGTGTTTATTGTCCTCATCTTTCCTGTCCACTGAAACCTCTGGCCATACCTTAGCTTTCTTCTCTTATTGTATCTAGTTACTTGTATAATGACTTGCCTGTTACTCATCTTCAATCAGCTCAGGGCAGTGAAAGTCAATTCCTAGATGTGATTTCCCCTATACCAGCACACTGCTGCTTTACCCTACAGATAGGTCATGATTTAGTGGCAGCTGCTTCAGCTCTGGATCTGCCTGGAACAAAAGTTTTCTACAAACTCCACCTGGCAGTATTAGTAGTGGTATGTGTAAGTCCAGAGGCAACAAAAAACAAAAACAAAAACAAAACAAAACAAAACAAACAAAAAAAAATCACAAGTCATGTTCATTTAGAAGTTCTACAGTGAGTTAGATTCTCAAGTAATCTAAGTGCAAGTAATCTCACCACATAAATTTTCTCTAAGTACAGTCAAAATGTTGTAGCATCCATATCTTGTATTAAAATCTCTGGGGTAACAAAATGTAGAAAAGCTTCAGACACACAGGCCTTACTAACAATATAATACATAAAGCCTCTCTTTTCCCTAAGGAGTCTATTACAGGCTCTCAAGTAAAAAAGGTTGAATGAGTTTCATCCTAGGCAGAAGTAGGTCATTTGATAAATGTTGTCCTTCCAAGTCTGTACAGAATATTTGTTTCTGAAAAAAGTCTCTACTTGAGGTTAAGTCTAACATAGACCAGTTTTATCAAGTAAACTGTTTGCTACATATAGCCCCTTAAGTTGAAGAGTATCCACACATACAAGGAAATATTTCAAACACCCCATTTCAATTTCAACAACTAGGCTGTAATCCTAGCACATGCACACAGTAACTGTCAAGTTTTGCAGCTTGCAGAGTAATTGAATAAGCAGTTAGGAGCCTCTACAACTGTCTGTGACAAAGTTGATCGTCACTTACGAAAATCCATGCGCATCTGGAAAAATGCTCAATGCCATAACCTGTGGCATGTCTTTCCTGTATACTGTCAATGCCTACCTGGATATTGTATGTTAATAAACCATTAAGAAATATCTTGCTAGTGGAATTGCAAAGTTTTGAGACTCATCTATTTAAAGAAAACAAAAGGGTAATTTAAGCGAGCTGCAGGATCACTTTCAGTGCTCTTGCAGGATAATGGAAAAAACTCTCATTGCACCAACTAGCACTGCCTGAGTTTTCTAAATTCAGAGAGGCTTCTGGCAGGTTTAAAATGACATATACAAGACAAAAACATCTTTTACATCCTGTAAAGCTCTACTAATTTTGGAGACTGTGTTGACCAGTCACCTACTCAACAAGGAACAGAAGATGCCTGTGATGCTCTGTGATGCATGGGAGGCTGCAGAATCTGGTATGATCCTGCCTCCTGGAGAGTGTGTTTCCTGCCACACTGTCTCATGATCTTTCTCCACATCTAACTCATTTACACACCCTGCTTATTTTGTTCCTCTTTTACCAGCAAGATCTCAACAGGTATGTCCTGCATAACTGGGGAAGACTGGGACCCAAATAGCTTTCTTCAGACCAAACCTAACAGCTGCTAGTTGCCTCCTTTCAACAGCAGACAAACTCTCAGTTCAGTGTCAGCCAACTTTAATTTATTTTTATAGTGTAAAATGAATTTTGAATCATTAACTCCCACATTCATCCAGAACCGGCACTAGCCTTCTTCCCCCAGGGGCCTGTGTTCATGGGAAGCCCTCTCTACCTTCAGTCTCTCTGTGTAATCTCCCCAGATCATGTCTCCTTTCAGTCTGGAGTTGAACAACAGCAATGGTGAACACGCCAGAGGATAGGGAAAGAAAGTTTCTACATAAAAAGATCAGAAACAGTCCCATCATGCTATATTGTTAGGCAACAGCTCATTTTAGTCCCAACCTTCCAGCTTATTTCCCACTGATCATATAGCTACGTAGCCACAGAAACAGCATTCATACACCCAAAGAAAATCAGGGCTGGAGCATCTGAGCAGCAGTCCCTGCATCATGACCGAATCCAGTGCAGCTTCACTGACAAGAGACTCAGGATAAGAACAAACAAGCTCACTATCACCTCAGTCTTCTCAGCAAAGGTTCACAGAAGCATGAAATTCAAACTGTGAGGTTTTATTTCTGATCACTGGAAAGATTTGGGCTTTTGAGCTGCAAGTCTGGCCTTTGCCCAGGTGGTAGCACTGAATTTGTCATCCTGTCTCTCACTACAGGATAAGAGTGTGTATATATATATATGTATGGGATGGATACATCAGTACTAGTCTTTGTTTGCACACTGCTACACCCTATTTCATGCTTCTAAAGTAAAGTCAACATTTCCTAACCTTAAAACACTTAGTTTTTAAAAATCTGCTCTCCTTGGATCATTTTTCTTTGAAAATTCCAATTCAACATTGTTATTAAGAAATCTCAGCTCCTCCCATCCCTTTGCCTCTCTCACACACGCATGTGGAGATGGCATCTTACATATGGGAGTTTTAACATTTTTTAATTCCAGGACAGAGTTATTCTCTTTATTCATGAACACTCCCCTGAATGCCTGCATTAAGAGTTGCCAACTGATCCAGTTTTGTTCCATCTGCTGTGACCATTTTCCAGCACTCTCTCTCTGATTCACCAGCATCCCTCCTCACCAACTCCATCGGGAGGTCTGCAAAAAGCAGGGAAGAGGCTGTGGGTAAAGTGAGGAGACAGAGCTCTGCAGACCTGAACAGGGATTAAGGGAAATGTGGTGGGCAGTTAAACCAGGGTGGATATGGCAGGGTTTGAATGCCACTCCTGAGCCTGGAAGCGGCATTTAATGGGACTGTAAAACTCCCGCAGCATCGTACCTTGGGATAAATTATAGCTCACCCTCATCATCACCTTTCTGCAGTACTTATTGCCATTATGTGCTGGCAGTTCAGTAGGCTACAGAGCTACCAATATACATTTGTAAAACACTTCTATAAATTTTTTCTATTGATGGGCACAAAAATGGGGAGAAATGTAAAAAAAGAGATGCTTCTTTTCAAATTCTTACAAAATGTCCTAAAATAGTGAACAATTTTAAATGTAAGATAATTTAAAGCATAGATTTTGACCTATAAGCTATTTATGTTGTGATCTGTTTTTTCTATTTTTCATAAGCAAAGTAATTTATATAAAAAGAAAAGGAACATAAGCTCATGTATCTATCTACTATTCTTCATGTCCAACAGAACAAGAGGTGGGTTGGGATATAGCCTGCTCCCTAGAGCTGACTGATCTATAATTTTAAGCCTTAAATCCTGTAATCAGGTTCAGTAGTACAACCCTGCACCTGCAGAAAGCCTTGCTGGTCTGCTAGCAGCAACCCATAAGGTACCAGATCCTCCAGGAGGATGTGAAGATTTAAGCTAAACAAAATTTGGTTTCAGAATGAAAGTTCATTCTCTGCTTATAGTTGGAAAATATAAAAGAAAACACATGAAAATTCATAAATTAGGTCTGTGATATCATTAAAGTCAATAGAGTAATTTCAAATTAGTTATGACATAAAAGTAATCTGAATTTGGCCTTTGAGGTTATATTCTATTAGTTTTCTAGTACTGTGTAAATTCTATATTTGAGAGCTATCCTGCAGTCATCTTGGCCCTTCTTTTTTAATGGAAAATTCTGCTTATAGTCTGCTGATACAGCTCAGGCCATTATTTTATAACATCTTTTTAAATCAAGACTAGTTTTTAGGGTCCATATTTGTGTCCACACACAACATCCACCTAGAGAAAGGAGAGTGGAAAGCAGAAATTCGTTTTCTAGTTGCCAATCAATAAATAGCTCCAGCTAAAGAAACTATGCAGAAAATAAATTTTAAAAATACACCTAAAAATCATGTATATAGTTAGAAAGGATACCTTACTAGAGATACTAGTTCCATAACTCCTTACTGTTGGTGAGTACCAACTATTAAAAGTCAACAGTGTCAACCATTTGGCATATTTGTTGGCCTAACCTGTTTTATTTATACAGTGTGTCTAGGCAAGTTGTCAGTCCACTGCTTTCACAAAGTGCAGCTTGGGTTTGACGAAAGAAAACCTACAGTGGTGACAGAGACAATCTGAAAAGTTGCAGAAGTGAAATACTTGCTAGGTTGCATGCAGGAATACCTTAAGCATACAGCAATACTGTAGTGTGTGTTGTCCCACTCTGGACATAAAATGGCTGTTTTGCAGGGAATGTTGTTGCCTGGTGACCAAAAGTGCATCTCCTAGGCCACAGAGGGATGTGAACATTCAGGAATTGATTTGTTCCTGTTGCTCTTGAGGAGACCATACCCGTAAAATAGTTTAAGCCAGCACATAACCATCTATGCATTCTCCTTGCTGGCATGCTTAAACTTGATACTGAAGACAGGCCTGTGATTTTGAGCTACTTATCAACCAGACAAGAGAAAAACAGAATAATACCTCATGCACTACTGCCCACAGAATATGAAACTAGACCAAGCCTGAGCTACTGTGAGACTGCAAGACACCCTGCTTCAATTAAGTCTGTGTTGTACATCTAGCCTGTTCCGGTGCAACCTCCCAGTTGCTATCAGGCTCTCTTTCTTTCATTAGAATCAAGTAGTTAATTAGCCCCAGCCTGTCCTCTCTCCTTCTCTCTTTCCCTTTAACGCAGCAGTAATGATGTCTAATTACCAGCAGCAGTGGATTACAGCACCATCAGGAGCAAATCTCTCTGGCTGACAGCAAAGCTGAGCAGCAAATCTTAAAGCTTCAAGGAGAGAGTAATTCCTAACAAAGTATTTGAATATTTGCTTGTTTTTGACTAGCTTGTGACTGCAGAGTCCAACCTGTAATTTCATCCGTCCTGTTATTGAACAGGGAGTGTTCATGCAGTGATTAATTTTTAAACTGAAATTATTTTTACCTATGGTGAGATCAAGTGATGGACAAAAAGAGGGAGAGGATGAGGGAGAGATTCACAGTTTGGGGCTCTGCTGCCATTTGGGGCTCTCTCTGAGGACTGGAGAGGCTCAAATGTACGGGAGAGGGGAGGAAAAAACCAAAACTGATCACAAATTAATAAACTCTTAAATAATAATTAAGAGTTAAAGAAATGAGAGAATGGGCTTTTAAGGCTTACCAACAATTTCTGTCTGATGAAAATCCAATTTTTCCCCCCTGTAACTTACCATGCCCATCTGGGTGAAATTCTAGACCTCTTGAAGTCGATAGGAGCTTTGCCACTGACTTTCTCTGTGTCAGGGACTGCATCCCTGTTCTGTCAAACATGTTCTTTCTGAGCCTTCGGTGCCTGGCAGGTGCTGCCCTGGCCCTGGCAGTAGCTCATACAGACCACTGCCACCCTGTGGGTCTGCTTAAATGCTCTTCTACCTTTTGTGGTGGGATAGCGACACCAGATTTATGTGTTTAGGAGAGGCTGGCCTTTGTTTTTCAGAGCTCAATGTTGCCAAGCATCTCCTTTTCCCATTTATGTTGGACAACAAATTTCTAATGGCCAGCAGGAGGAAATTGTACCTACATAAAGGACCTCTTCTGAAAAGGTCATTGCTCAGGTTATACACAGATATTCAGGAATTGCTTACAGATAGGTCATGCTAACTTTTCCCTTCTTGATTTCAATAATAGTCCTAATTTTATTAGAATTCCTGCTTGGTTGCTGAACTATATAGAATTACTCCTCTGTGAATATAAATGCATATATGTGGACATACACAGACATTCACAGCCAAGGGTGTGATTCCCACAAATGTACATAAGACCTGCAAGATGCTCGACCTCTCACTGAAATCTCTTGTGGAGAAAAATAAAAATAAAAATTGATTCTGTGGTCTTAAAATAGAAAACAGGATGGAAGGTGGGACTCCAGGCTTTCATGGCCCAGCAAAGGTGAGAGAAAATAAACAAGCTGATCATCACTGAGTCTTCTGTTTCAGAGGACCAGAAAAGCATTTCATTTTTAAATTCCATAATGTAAAATTAAGGTTATCCTTTCTATTTAGTAGGGTAGTCAGTGTCACTTTTAAAAATACTGAATTTGCTTACAGTTTTGAACTCGCAGTGAAAAAGATAGTCTTGGGAATAAACAATCTTCCCCACTGGCCTTTCAAAATAATTATTTCAGTGGGCAAGAGAGATATTTAAAAATACTAAGATAATTGGAGACTTCTGCTTTAGGCAACCTTTTTGTTATAAACTGTATCTATGGTACTGTCTGGGCTCAGAGATGAGCAATCAATCTTGTAACAGTAAAACAGAGATCTGCCAAATCATCTGAATCTATAGACAGACCTGAAACGATTCTGTGAATAAAAGCCATAAAGAAGGAAAAACCTGTCCAGAGCTTCTCTTTTGCTTTAAATCTTCGTATTGAAGATCTCCTTAAAATTAATTTCCCACTTCTGCCTCCTCACAGCCATGACAGCGCTGATGACAAGGGGGCAAATACAAGCCAGCCCCTGGGAATGCCCAGGTTTATGACTTCAGCAAGGCAAAGAGAGGCAGATTTCCCCGGCAGCCTACGTCACAACCCAACCCAGAATACTTTCCAAGAAGCCCCCTTTGCTGCGCCACCCAGCAACCTTCCCGTTAGGTCCGGATAAGCTGCCACTCCAGGAAAAAAAAAAAAAAAAGAAAAAAAAAAGAAAAGAGAATATTGATCATCCAAGCCAAATGCCCAGGCAGGAATATTTTTAATTGCCGGGTTTCCTTTCTCGGCTCCCCCTCCACACCCGCCCCACGCACAGACAAAAGAAGCTTAGCTTGCGTGACCCAGCGCATAAGAAGTAAGAATAATGGTACATTAAGACAGTTCGATAGGCAAAACCTACTTGCAACCAACAGTCCCCATCTTCTTAAATAGGAAAATCTGTCGCTTCTGCCACCACCAAGCATAATAGCTCTCCCGCTGTCAGACCTGCGCCGAGCCCGTAACGCCGGCGCCTGCCGGGGATGCCACACTACCCTAGCGCACCGAACGGAGTGCTTAGGGGCTCCCGTGGCCCCAGAAAGTGCCACAAAATACACCCTTCCCTCGGTCATGCGGAACCCCGTCCTCCCTTTGTTGAGCATCCTCTCTCTCCCGCCGCCCCTTACTAGCGCAGCCGGCGCTTCACTGCCAAGCCGGGCGCATTCGCGGCCGCTCGGCGGCGGCGCTAGGGCTGGGGGATAACAATAAAAAAAACGGGTAAAAATAATACAAATTTAAAAAAATATAAAGAAAGAAAGCCCCAACAGATATCCCGGGGAACCACCGCCCGGCGCCGCGCCTGGCTTTGTGCCAGGCAGGGTACCCCCGTGCGCCATCCATCAGCCCTGCCGGCGGCGGGGGCCGCTGCCCGGGGCTGCGGGGACCGGCACAATGGCCGGAGCGGCGGCGGTGGGACAATAGCACACCCCAACCCCGCCGCAGCGGCCCGGGGGAACGGGGGGAACGAGGAGGACGAGGAGGACGAGGAGGAAGGAGAACGACACGGACCCGGCGGGGTGCGTTGTGCGCACGATCGCTTTAAATAAAAGGACCCACAAAGACCTCGGCGGTGTATAATGTGACAGGCAAACGCAACATGGTGATGATGACTTGGGGGAAGAGGGAGGAAGGAGCCAACTGTGGCTGCGGCTCCCCCTGCGCCTCTCGCTCCCGGAGCGGGCTGCAGCGGCCGACATAGAACAAGGAAGACAATTCTCTACTAACCGTGGTTTTGACTGGCACGTACAGCACTTGCTTCCCTCCTCCAGCACCACCACTGACCTCGTCCGAGTTGCCGAGCTGGAAGCCTTTAGATTTGACCCAGAATTTGAATTTGGCATTATCCGTGGAGCTCGACTCGGAGCCGTTCAGGAGCTGGACGATCCGGTCGTATTTTTTACGGGTCACCGTCTTGGTTTTTCCTGAGTCCCCGTAAGTCCTGAGACACCAGTCCTGAAACTGGCGGTACATGTCCCGGTCGCTGCTCTCCATAATCTCCTAATACACACACGCACACATGCACACGCCGGGGCGCACACACACACACACGGACACGCACACAGACACGGGCAGACACACGGACACGCACACGCCGCCCCGAAGCGNTCCACTGTACGTGATCAGTCTCTTTAATAATTGTGCAAGGCAGGACTATCCCACTGGCTCCAGCAGCGTCTTACCCAGAGAGGGTTCGGGTGGATAAATAATTAAAATCCTATCCCTCGGCGTAGCGAAGAAAAGAGAAAATATTGACTCGGATCCTTCTTCTTTTCCATATATCAACTGCACTCGGATTCACCCTGGATAGTGCAGATGAAGAAGGAAAAAAAAAAAAAAAAAAAAAAAA
>VWZS01006986.1:731193-809533 GCA_013397075.1 Rhabdornis inornatus
AAGATAAAAAGCCCACCCTAGTCCGCCCCGGCAGCCCTCGGCTGTCTTCTCCGAAGGCTTTCAGAGCTTTCTGTCTCTGTCCTGGCGGGCTGTGCCTCTCCCCAAAGCCACCTCGCCGTGCAGGATGGAAGAAGCACTGAAGGGCACACTGGTCTCTTTGCTCCCTCTTTATTCCAAGGCTGGGCGGCTTTGCTTCAGATATCCCCGCTCCGGGCATGAAGGTACTGGAAAGAAAGAAAGTTCTTACCTGCTATTTTCTAAGCTTAATGCATCCAATCCGCGTTTAAAGTACATAATTTTTAATTTTTTTAAAATTGTCTGTGAGAATTTCACTTCCTCACATTGAGTCCCATTGAATTTTCATATGCCCTTTCAGGAATTTTCCTCTATTTATTTACATACCAATCCCAGACGACGGAAGGGGGGGGAAAAATTGAAGGAAGAAAGAAAGAAAACCCATATATATGAGATAGGCTTGGATATTGGACCAGAGGAGAGATCAGTCCCAGGAGGATGTTGGTACAGGAAAGGAGGCGGCTCTCGTTGCTCTGCCAGTGTGATGATGGTGCTCACACATGTAGGACTCCTCGGGTGCGGGGTATCCTTTGGTCTCTGGGCTAAACTGGCTACAAGGCATTCAAGTAAGTTTGCGTGCGGATGCTGAGCATAAACCCCCTTTTTGTAAAAGGGGAAGAAGAAGAAAAAAAATCCTGATTTTTTTTTCCCCCTCCCTTTGCCACAGCTTCAGTTCACGCCGGAGATCTCCGCGCTCCCCCCGGTCTCTCCCGCCGCGTCAGGCAGGACACCCCCTCCGCGGGGGGGGAAGGCTCCGCCGCGGCGCTTCCTCTCGTCNGGTGAGGGCAGCGTTTCCATGGCGATGTCTCCGGGCGCAGCCCCCCCGCCTCCCCGCGCGCAGACGGAGCGAGGGGATCAGCTGACACTTCATTAGCTGAGGACCTAATTATTGCTTATTGGAGCAAGAAAAGCGCGCAGGGCCGTGGCGGGGGGCTGTCGGCCTCCGCGCCCGCGGCGGACATCCCCTCCGCCACCTCGCCCGCGCTGCCGGCGGAGCGGAGCAGGAGCGGAGGTGCCGCGCACTTTGCGCCGCACCGGCCGGCGGGGCCGCGGCGGGCCCGGTGGGATCCCTGCGAGACACGTGGCCGCCGCCGGGCCGGGCTTTCCTCGGAAACGGAGAGCCCCTCCGCCGCCTCCCCCGCGGCGCAGCCTCCGCCCGGCGGAGCGAAGGGGCTCCCCCGGGGCGGCCCCTCCAGGGCTCCCGCATCGCCCGTCTCCTCCGGGACCGTCCGCGCATCCCGGCTCCGGGGAGCGCAGCCGCGCGTTGGCCCCGCGGGCGGGCGGGGGCTCGGCCGGCCGTGCCCACAGCATCGCGCCCCGGCTGCGGCGGGCAGCGAGCAGCAGCATTTCGGCGCTCTCTAGGCGGGAGGGGAGCCCAAAATCCGCTGCAGCCCAAATACGTGCCGTTTTCGGCTCAGGTTGCTGAAATGAAGAGGGCTACGGGGTTCCCGTTCTGTGCCTCGTGTGTCTTCCGCAGAAATGCCACCTGTGCCTGGGTATCCAGTCACTCGGGGCCTGGAAGGGCCCAGTGGAAAGGCAGCTGTGTGTTTTTCCTTCCCAGACCAGGCAGTAGCGAGCACCCTTTGCTTTCACTCCCTTGTGTCCTACAGAAAAAGGCTTCCACGGGCTGTCGTGCTGTTCACACCGAGCCTGGATTTCTAGTGCAAAAGCCGAAGGTGATAAGAGAACCAGGAGAAGCCCTTCCTCACTCACCCCAGCCAGGACAAGCTGGTCCACTGGGCTAGCCCTGCGGACGGGGACCTCAACCCGGCCTCCACCTCCCCAGTTAACCCAGCTCACATGTACCTGTCCTCTGCTCTCTCCCCCTCTTCCTTTTCGCCTCTTTCCCCTCTCCCCCGAGTCCTGTGTTTGCTTTTCTGCTTTCTGTCTGGAAACACCACCTCAGACACAGGCAAAGCTGGGACAAGACTTGTTTACAAGCAGCGCTCTGAAGGATGTTTGTGTTGCTGAAACCTTTTCTGCCATCTGTAAAATCTGAGAGGACAAGCTGGCACAATGGGCTGAGAAAAGTAGGACTTAGAGATAACCCAAGGAGGCTTGAAACTTTTTGTTGGCCACAGGGCCCATAAATTATGTTGGCAGCCCCATTTTAGTGTTAGAGGAGCGCGGGACTCCCGTCCATCAGAGGATCTAGAGGCGAGGCAGTAACAAAGGAGCTGCTGTGCAGAAGGGGAGCAGGGAGAACCTCACTGAACTCTTACCCAGCAGGCTTTATGAGATGTAATATTGCTTTAATGTGCCATTAGATCTACATTTAGAAAAAGGGTCGTAACATGTATTGGGCTCCACTGCTAAACAATTCTGTCAGATAATTGTTCTCAACCCAGCCTCCTGCTGAGGGTCTCAGTAACTTCCGTATCACACTGATACTGATGACTGAATCCAAAGTACGCACACAAAGCAAAGGGGATAAAGGAAGATGTGACAGAGCCAGGAGTGACGACCCAGACAGTTATAGCATGGATGAGTAAAATGCTTGAAATAAGCAGGAGTGGTTTAGTAGATCAGAAAATAATTCCATATCCAGGAGTATCACTTTGGATCGTGTAAAGAGCCCTGTGCCTTCTCAGAAGAGACATATTCCTAAATTCAATCAAGTTTGGACCATGCCTTAAAAACCCCAGAAATACTAATTATTTTTTTAAACTGTTTTGAGGTAGGAGAGAGAATCGTATAATTCCAGAATGGTTTGAAAGGAATCCTAACAATCTTAAATAGATGATCTTAACAATCATCTGCCATGGGCATGGACACCTTCCATTAGACCAGGTTACTCAGAACTCCATCCAACCTGGCCTTGAACCCTTCTAGGTATGGGGAGCCCCTAACCTCTCTGGTCAATCTGCTCCAGTGCATCACCACCTTTATAGTACAGAATTTCTTTCTAATATTTAAT
The DNA here is from genome assembly GCA_013397075.1 of Rhabdornis inornatus. Lineage (NCBI taxonomy): Eukaryota > Metazoa > Chordata > Aves > Passeriformes > Rhabdornithidae > Rhabdornis > Rhabdornis inornatus. Next base: position 734,186 of record VWZS01006986.1, read on the forward strand.
CTAAGTCTTCAGTTTAAGGCCATTCTCCCTTGTCCTACCACTACACGCCCTCAAGAAACAAACAAAAACAAACAAACAAACAAAAAGAAAACCACCTGTGGTGTGAAGTGGGGATAGAGAATGGAAACTCGAGTAACATCTAACGCAGCTGGATTTCTTTCTCTGTTTTACAGTTAAGATTTTTGATTCGTGTTGATGAAAGGTATGGATATTTCATGACTGTTTCCAGTAATCACTTGGCCAGAAGTCCTAGGAACACCCCGGAACCCCACCCACCCGGCCAGACAATGGATCAGCACAGGACACAAAAATGATGCTTGCCATAAAGAATTGGTGATCTAAAGAAGGTCAATTGCATGGTACACGGCTTCACTTTCATACAAATATACATTGAAGGGTGTATTTGCATAACCTATACTCGTACATATATATAGATTATGTGTGTGTGTATAGTAACTTCAACAGAATTCATATGGTGAATTTAGAATGCAGATTTTTAATCTTGCTTTTTGAGATCCTCTGATAGTCTGAATGTAGTACTATCAGATTATATTTAAATAAGAAAAATTACATGGGGTTAACTTCACAGTCTGGTTTGGGGTGGGTTTTTTGTATCAGAATTAACAGAGTATAATAACAGAGTCTAGAATCTCCTTGCAATGAAAACGGTTTGCACAGACCCTCCTCCTGCCAAGAGTTCTAGTGACACCCCGTTACTCATCTGAAATTGAAACTCCCACTGCATCTTTGGGTAGAGGGACTGTGTTGGTCCTTCCATGCCGTCTGTGGTCTGAGTCTGTTCTGTGCTCTGCATTCTGCAGAATTCACTTGCCTCTGCCAGAAAATGAAAGTTCCTCTCCTCTGGTGTGGAGACACCACGTCCATGCCTTGCTGGCTTGATTGCTCTGCAGCCAGCCTGAAACAATACACCACCAACAGATGTATGAACGTTTCCATTCAGTGGAATGAAGTGTTAGTTACAAAAGAGTTTTGGCAATTTGAATTGCCTCATGTGCATCAAGCTGTGAAAGAGGTTTAAAGGAAATCATGAATATCATAAATACTCTGGTTTTTTTTAATTACCATCTCTAACAAGTCCACTGGCAATAGAAAGCAAAGATAGGCAGAATGAGGCCTGATGTCTCTCATTGATGTTACCAGTGTTTCTAGATGAAATTACAGTCATGCAGTGACATGGAACTGAGTCCATGGAAAAAGCTGAAAGATATTTTCAAGTTTTTTAAACTTGCTGAAAAAAAAGAGAGTAGGTTTTTGGCTTAAATCTACCATCTGACTTCTGCCAAAGAAGAGTGTTTGGAAAACATGCACCATATTTCAGTACAGTGCTTGATATGGCATTACTGGATGGCTAAGGGTAGCCTTTGAAGATATGAATTTCCTGTCTCTTGGGTTTTTTGTTCGTTGACATAGCGAGAAAAAGTTGTTTTGACACTTCCGACTTGCCATGTCCATGAGCTATGATGGAAAGCCCGTTTCTGTGCAGGCTGAAAATCATCCATGCTGAACTGACAGAAGATGTGCTGAGGAATAAAGAAATTGCAGCTCCAAATGGTTTGCTTTACACTACGTACCTGGCAGTGCTTTTCTTCTCTTCTGGAGAGAATTTCAGTGGAAGTGAAATCCTGTTGTGTCCTTTACAGCCCAGTGATGGCGGCAACAATGAGCACTGCAAGCCCTAATGCTTGTGGAGGTAGAAGTCAGCGTTCACACACTGCATGGGCTTGACTGTGATCTCTTCCTTTGGTCTCACATACATGACTCTCCTGAGTGGTTCCATAATCAGTCTCCTGGTTGCATTTGGGGAGGTAGGACTCTGCTGTGACACAGCTTCTCTGAGGAGAAAATAGTCACCATTCCACCTACTAATACTACTGGCGAAGGACCACTCTAGAAAGGTATCCTTAATGGTAATTCCAAGGTATTTGCTGCTTAGGAGGTCAGAAACTACAGGTGATTACTCGGTGGTACTAATGTACGAAAACTTCAAATGGATGAAAGGTGTCTAGGTTTTGATTTATCTACCGAATGAGCTATCATGGAGCAAAGCTTAAACTATTCATTACTGTTCAATGTAATTTTTTTTACAAATTGTTTCCAGTTCCAATGTTCTTCTCTATTTTTCTTAAGCTAGCTGCTGATTTTGGAAAATCAAGAGGAGGTAGACTGAAGCAATGACTCAGAGATGGTTTATAGGAGCCTACTTGCTAAATATTTGGGGGAAAGAGACTGTATGTTTCTAGGTTTATAAAGAAATGTGAGAATAAATTCATGAAATGTGGGAATAGTGTCATAGTTCTGGTTAGGATCTTTTCACGTAGAGTGATGTTAATGATGCTGATGAGAATTATACTGGGATATATTCTGTCTTTATTTTTTAACAATCTTCTTTGGTGACATTTGGAATCCCTTGAGAAAATGCTCAAACTCACTTTCCCTTCATGGAGTTAGAAAAATCCAGACTTGGCTTCGTTCTACAAAGCTTCTTTGCTTTAAGTAGCAGTTCTGCAAAACATAACTTCACATATTTCTTTTACTCTATGCTTTATTACTGAGAATATTTGCATGAAAACAGGGTCTTTGTTTGAAAGTTCCTGCTTCTTATTCATCACAGCTCGTTGAGTTGGAAGCAATTACGGTACCCTGTACAGAAGGCTCCGATCCCTTCAGAACAGAAAAGTAGAAGCAGGAATTGACAAACTTCTAAGAATATAAGCTCTTGTTTTCATGAAAATTTCCTCATTTCCATAGTAATAAAAAAGGAAAAGGGAGTAAATATGTGGCACACGATGAAAAAAAAAGAAATAAGAATGCCTCAAATGTCTTAAGATTTGTATATGGGCATAGAAAATTTTTTATTGTTACATTGACACCTTACATTCAACCTTGCTTGCTTTCATCCTAAAGGAGATGTACACAATGGATTTTGTGTGTGTGTATGTTTGTGTGTGTGTATAGTATTTTTTATTCTTTCTACAAGTAATACATCTTTTTCAGCTACAGCAACACTAATATAAAGCAGCTACTAGAATACCACCCAGTGTGTTGTCTAAACCAAGCCAGGACTAATAAGGCAGTGCTGTAAATGCTAGCAGTCTATCTCTGTTAGTGTTCTCTACTTCATTGCCATGGAGGGAGATGTGATAATTGGAAAATGTTCCAGAAAGTTTCAGATATGGCTCTACAGCCACTGTGTCAGGCACTACTAGACAAAGTCAGCACTGGAACAGAGTGTGGTTAACCAGCTCCCATCGTCCTGCTTACAACAGGATGGAAACTAGTCAGAAAGCGAAAACGAAGAAGAGAATTTCTTAGTCTGAGATATCTGGCAAAATACAAATTAATCCCTCACTGGTATGAAATACCGTCCAAATTTTACTTTTTGTTTGATTATTTCCATCAGCAGCATAGGGTCCTCCTGACTTCTCAACATTATAGACAATGATAACAAAAGAGCAAAACAGAAGAAATTACTGTTGCATCTCATTGTAGGTATTATTTCCATCACTGTTTTCACAGAATCACAGAACCACTAAATAAGCTAAGTTAGAAGGGACCCACAAGGATCATCAAGTCCAGCTTGCTGCACAGCACCATGCCCAAGAGTCATACCATGTGCCTGAGAGCATTGTCAACACTTCTTGAACTCCGCCAGCCTTGCTGCTTTGACCACTTCCCTGGGGAGCCTGTTTCAGTGCCAGCCACCCTCTGGGTGAAGAACCTTTTCCTAATATCCAACCTAAACCTCCCCTGACACAATTTCAGGCCATTCCCTCGAGTCCTGTCTCTGGTCACTAGAGAGATCAGTGTCTGCCCCTCATCTTCTTCTCACAAGGAAGTTGTAGACTGTGATGAGGTCTCCACTCAGTCTCTCCCAGGCTGAACAGAACAAGTGATCTCAGCCACTCCTCATACAGCTTCCCCTCTAGGCCCTTCATCATCTTTGTTGCCTCCTTTGGATGCTGTCTAATAGTTTAATATCTTTCTTATATTGCAGTGCCCAAAACTACACCCAGTATTCAAGGTGAGGCCATCCTAGTGCAGAGCAGAGCAGGACAATCCCCTCCCTTACCCAGCTGGTGATGCCGTGCCTGATGCACCCCAGGACAGGGCTGGTCCTCCTGGCTGCCAGGGCACTGCTGACTCATGTTCAGGACCCCCAGATCCCTGTCCATGGCACTGATTTCCAGCATCTCATTCCCCAGTATGTGCATACATCCAGGGTTGTCCCCTCCCAGCTGCTGAAAACAGCACTCACCATTTTCGAACTTCATATGATTGGTGTTGCCCAGCCCTCTGATTTGTTGAGATCTCTCTGCAGGAACTCCCTGCCTTCAAGGCAGCAGCTCCTCCCAGTTTTGTATCATCTGTGAGCTTGTTCAGTATCACTTCCAGCCCTGAATCCAAGTCATTGGTGAAGATGTTGAGGAGCACAGGGCTGAGGATGGAGCCTCGTGGAACCCCACTAGTGACAGGTCACCAGTCTGATGTCACCCCATTCCCTGTAACCCTTTGTGCCTGACCCGTGAGCTGGTTGTTCACCCCTCACATAATGTGTTTGTTTATCCAGCTTTGTGCTGGATGTTTTGTCCAGAAAGATCCTTTGAGTTACAGCATGGAAAGCTCTACTGAAATCCAAAAAGATTACATCAACTGTCTTGCTTTGATCAACCATGTGGGTTATCTTGACAAAAAAGGGAAACCAGGTTTAATAAGTAGTTTTCTAATGACTGTGACCAGTGACTGCATTGTCTTTCACGTGTTCTTCAATACCTCCCAGAATAATCTTCTCCATTGCTTTACCAGGCACTGAAGTGAGACTGACAGGCTTGTAGTTTCCAGGGTCCTCCTTCTTACCCTTCTTGAAAACTTGGACAGTATTAACCATCTTCCAGTCAGGTGGGACCTCTCAAGACTGCTCAAAAACCAAGAGAGGCTTTGTGATGACATCAGCCAGCTTTTTGAGAATTCTCAGATGAATCCAATCAGGCCTCATGGATTTGTAGGGATCCAGTTGGAGAAGCAGATCCCACACAATTTCAGGGTCAGCTGGGAGCTGATCATTTGCACAGCCATGGTCCTTCAGCTCAGGGCACCGAGAGCCTCTTGGTCTATCATGTCTGTTGAAGACAAAGAATGCATTAAACACCTCTGCCTTGTCCATGTCCCTGTTTGTGAGGTGACCCTCCTCATCCTCTAATGGGACAATGTTATTTCTATTGCCATCTGCCATTTATATATTTTAGAAAAACTCTTATTTTCTCCTACATTTCTGGCAGCTTCAACTCCAGCTGAGCTTTAGCCACACTAGTTTTCTCCCTCCAGTGGCAAACAGGATCTCTGTGTTCTTTCCATGTCAATTAACCTTGCTTCCACTGGGCATACACCATCCTTTTTAGCTTTATTTTCAAGACAAGAATCCTGTTCAGCCAAGCTGGCCTTTTGCCTCACCTGCTCAACTTCTGACATTTGGGAATTGCCTGCTCCTGTGCACCTTAGGAGGTGATGTTTAAAAAGTGACCAGCACTGATGGACCCCAGCACCTGCAAAAATATTTTCCCAGGGAACTTTACTCACTAATTCCCTGAGCAGGCTGAAGTGTTCTCTCCTCATGTCCAGAGTTGAGGTTTTGTTGGCACTCTTCCTCCTGTCAACAGAGATTTTAAACTTGATTGCTTTGTGGTTGCTGTGGCCAAGACAGCCACCAATCTCCATTCATGAGATCCACACTGTTGACAAGAAGCAGATCAAGAAGGGCATCTTTCTGAGTTGGCTCCCTTAGGACCTGTTTCACAAAGCTGTTATCCAGGTTATTTAGGAATCTTCTGGCCTGGGTTGTACCAGCTGTGTGATGCTCCCACTTGCTTTCTGGCAAATTGGAGTCCCCCATAAGGACAAGGGCAATTGACTCGGAAGTGTTCCTTAGAATAATTTGTTGGCATCATTGTCTCAGCTAGGAAGTCTACTATAGACTCCCACAATGATGCCCACACTTTTTTGTCCGTTGACCCTTATTCAGAGGCTCTCAACTGCACCATTGCCAACTGCAAGCTCCACACATTCTAACCCTTCTATTACATACAATGCCACCAGGTCCTTAACCTAATTGATCTTGTTTCACAGGTGAAATTTGCTAAAAGCACTTATCATTTTTTTGCCGCTGTAATTTTACTATAAGCTAGCCATTTTCTTTAAGTGAGAACACCATGCACATTTTGAGGTTATATGTGTAGGGTCCCAGGATGGTCATTAGAAATGCACCCTTTCATAAATTGTGATATGGTAGTTTTTGACTTGGTAACATTTAGGCACTGCTTCAATGTCCTGCATAAATTTATCCTCAAAACACCAAATTAGCATTGTTAGTATCAACTTTAAGCAGTAGAACAGTAAAAATAGTATCTGCCCTCATATGACTGTTCCCTGCTACCCAAATGCTGCTTATTACTGGAGCACACACTCCTTACGCTGGTCTCTCTGTTCCTGCTAAACTGCTGAATAATTTTTACTCAGTATAACCCCATCCTGAACAATAACAAGAAAAGAAAGATCACTAATGTTAAAAAGTGAACACAAACAACCAATTCCCATGACGACTAGGAACTTGTAAATAGAAATGGGCTGCAGATCTCCACGACCTTAAAGAACACCTAGTTCCAACCCCTCTGCCATGGTCCAGGACACCTTCCACCAGACCAGGTTGCTCAAAACCCCATGCAACCTGGTGTAGAACACTTCTGTGGATGAGATATTCACAGCTTCTCTGAGCAACTTTTCCAGGGTCTCACCACTCTCACAGTGGAGAATTTCTCCCTAAAATCTAATCATAACCTGCCCTCTTTCCATTTAATGCCATTTCCCCTTGTCTATTGCTAACATGGCTTGGTAAAAAGTCCCTCTCCTGCTCTCCTGTAGCCCCCCACTTTAGATACTGGAAGGCTGCTTTAAAGTTTCCCCAGAACCTTCCTTTTTCCAGGCTGAACAACCCCAACCATGTCAGACTGTCCTCATAGGAGAGCTGCTCCAGCCCTCTGATCATCTTCCTGTGGGACAATGTCAAATGCTTTGCACAAGTCCAGGTGATTTACATGAAGTAAAATTGGTTCATACTTAAGAACTTTTGGGTTGGCTTATAGGGTTCTTCTGGATGGCTGGGTTGGTTTGCTTGTTTGTTGGTCTCCTACTCTCCACGTGCTCTCTCTGGCTGGGTTATTCCCCAGGAGTGAGGAGAGGATCCCTGAACAAGGATGGTCGCTGCCAACTGCAGAGCAGTGGGACACTGCCCCAAGTTAGGTAGAGGAAAAAAACCACCAACCAGCCCATTGTATAATGCTTCAAGGCTCTGTAACAGAAAAAAAATGCTTAATGTGAAGGCTGGACTGAGTATTTCTATTTATGACCACTAGCCCATAGAGAACAATGCTGCCTTAGCAAAGTCCTCACTCTGTTTAACATATAGTGAACTTTGCAGTGTTAAGCTATATATTTTCATACATTTCTGATTGAACTTTGGATTATGGTTCTTATAAAATAATGTAAAACTGGAGGTCTTTGTACTTCCCACAGCTATTTTTCAAGCCAGAGTTGTACTTTGTTTTCTGAAATTGATATCCTCATTCAAACAAATATGTGATAAAAAATGTGTTCATGTGTGAAAAAGCCATATGCAGTGTTGAAATTCTGGCCAACTCGTTATACAGATACTACATGCTTGAGAAATGATGACTCAGTAGGGGAATTTTACTCATCCCATAACATGCTCAACTTCATAAGCAACACCTTGCCTTCACTTCTCTTGCTGCTGCCAGGGACTGGGGAGGTAGAGATGTGCATGGACATTGGCAGGGTACCTTAGAAAGATATTCTGCTGTTTCTACTGTGGGTTTTGTTTGGTTTGGTTATAAAAGGAATATAGAAAAAGATATATACTTTCTCTGTAAGATCAAGTACAGCCATGGTGCTTCTCAGGCTCTCATGGGAAGGAAGAGCCATTTTGGCCTTTGCCTCCAAATTTGTATGACTCCCTGCCCTGTAATCACCTACTGTGTCATGTTTAGCATGGGCAGAAAGTTACCTGTTGGAATATTACTGACTTTCTATTTCATGCATTCATTTTGGTGGTAATTAGTCAGAGGAAACAAGAAAAGGACATAGGCTGTGACTTGTTCATCATACCTAAGCTAATACTGACTGGCCCAGTTTTTCACCTTGCTTTTCTCTATCATTTGTATTTGCACATCTGGATTTGTGAAAGAGGCGGTCATTATCCCATCCCTTGTTACAGACCTCAGAGAATTAACTGAAACACAGTCAATGTGTCTGTGGATGCGGTATCCTGAGAAGGGAAGAGAAGGGAGAAAAAGAAAGGAAAGAAAGGCAAGAAAGGAAAGGAAGGAAAGGAAGGAAAGGAAGGAAAGGAAGGAAAGGAAGGAAAGGAAGGAAAGGAAAGTAATGGTGAATAATTTGGCAAGTATAAATTTTCAATCCAAGGTTGTGAGTCAAAGGATCAGTGCTCTGTATTTGCTGCAGGATTTCTCAGTGAAGGTGTGTTGTTGCCTCTGTATGGCCAGAGCTGCAGTGGTCACTGATCAGTGCTTGCTTCTGCTGTGAGGGACTGGTGGCCAACAGAATGGTTCAAGAAGGGTGACAAGAGGGGAAGCTTTGTCTTTCAATGAGATGCTTAAATACATCAATCTATTTCGCTTAACAGAGACAAGGTTAAGGGGAGAGTTGGATATAATTTATAAATTTCCTGTCTTCCTGTAGAAATAGAATAGAAGAGTAGAAATTTGATAATATATGGCATTTCGGTCAAGTGGAAAAAAGTCTGACAGGAACCAGTGAAATTTGAAACTCGACAAATTTTAGTATGGAGGGTAATTAATTATTAGAACAATTTACCAAGGACTGTAATGGATTCTCCATCACTATGCATTTTGAAGTTGGAAATGATTGATTTTCTCAGAGAAATTGTTCCTCTTGTTCCTGTAGGAGTTAACTCAAAAAACCCTGTACACTGTGCAATACAGGGAAAACATATGATCCCAAATAACCTTTTAAGCTTTGGGGTCTATATGCATAGTTGCCCATGTCCCGTGTTCTCCTACCATAAGTTGTAAGTATGATTCAAACATTTTCCCTTTGTTTACATTTACTTGGGAAATTGTGAAGGACTGTAACAAACTTTTGCTCTTTGGAGGGGACATTTTGTCTGGCATATGGATTCAAAGGTTGTAAAGCTGGGGAACAACTAATCATTTGGTTTGAGTACCTCCAGCACAGATTATCATATTTCACCCTACATTCCTTCAGTTCTTAAGGAGCTGATGTCTAATTGATGACATGGAACTGGGGTGAGTGGCCAATACCCCTGAAGGCTGTGCTGCCATTCAGCAGGACCTTGATTGGCTGGGATTTTTGGCAGAGAGAAACCTTATGAAGTGAAACAAGGGCAAGTGCAGGGTCCTGCACATGGGGAGGAATAACCTCAAGTACTAGCACAGGCTGGGAGATGACCTCGTAGAGAGCAGCTCTGTGGAAAAGGACCTGGGGGTCTTGGGGTTGACCAGTGCCTTGCAGCCAGAAGGGCCAACAGAATCCTGGGGTGCATTGGGAAGAGTGTGGCCAGCAGATTGAGGGAGATGATCTTCACCTTCTAGTCGTCCCTAGTGAGGCCACATCTGGAATGCTGTGCTCAGTTCTGAGCTCCTCAGTGCAAGAGAGACAAGGAGCTTCTGGACAGGGTCCAGTGAGGGTCACAAAGATGATTCGGGGTCTGGAGCACCTCTTTTATGACGAGAGACTGTGGGAGCTGGATCTATCCAGTCTTGAGAAGGCTGAGAGGGAATCTCATTAATGTATATAAATGTCTCAAAGGTGGCTATCAAGAAGAGGGTGCCAGATTATCTTCAGTGTTGCCCAGTGACAGGATGAGGAGCAATGGTCATAAACAAAAACACAAGAAGTTTTACCTCAATATGAGGAGCAAGTTCTTTACTCTGAGGGTGGCAGAGCACTGGAACAGGCTGCCCAGGGTGGTCATTGAGTTTCCCTCTTTGGAGACATTTACCCACCTGGACATGTTCCAGTATTACCTGCCCTAGGTGACCCTGCCTTGGCAGGCAGTTTGGACTAGATCATCTCCGCAGGTCCCTTCCAACCCTAACTATCCTGTGATTCTGCAATTCTGTAAACAGAAGATATTTCCAAAAGGCACATGGGTTACAGCTTGCCATGACAGTACAGGGAGAAGTGGGATGCCCCACTGTCCATCTCAGTGGAATAAGAGCTCCTGATTTTTCCAGGCTCTTTTGTAAACTAACCCCAGATCAAGTTTAAAGAATGAGATTCTGCTGCTGCTAAAGCTAGAAAAAACCTTGTCTTGGATTTCAGTGAATTCCACTGGACCAGCCAAAATGATGCTGCATTCGCCACAGTGAAAAGGTCCAAAATGATCAATTAATAGTTCTTCGTGGATTTTTTAATGCAGAACTAAATATAAAGCAAGACAACATTGGACCTCTATGAACAGGACCTCTCGATTCCTGATTACCTTTCACGGAGGGGTATGAAATCAAAAGGAAAAAATTTACTTTAAAACAAGCAGGGAATTTTTTATTTCAATACGTGTCCAGGATCTTCCTAGCCACTGCATCAAACTGTACTGTCTGAATACAGCTGAGTGTCTGTGTCTGAGCAGTGCTCAATGCAAATGTTACCTGACCTAGAAAATTACTGCTCACAAGGAAAGGAGAACCCTTTCGACATTTTGATGGTTAGTCATGGAGACCAACTATACAGAGAACTGTAAATAAACATTACTTCAAAGTGTAGCTCTGGGCAGTTCTGTACAGTTCATCTGAAGCCATTACAACGTCTGTAGCTATATAAAAGAGCCAAGATAGATGAGGGAGTGTCATTTATTACAGCTGGAAAAAATGAATATAACAGCTTTTCTAATCAAATAGATTAGTTACTTTCTCCTGCAAACTTTGTGTCTTTGAACTGCTACAGATACAACACTGCCACTCTTTCTCCACAGACAGCATTGTTAGTAGAACTGATTTTACATACAGCATTAACTACTTGAGAAATAAAACAAAAGCAATGATATACATATGTACAATTTAAAGCATAGGTGAAAAAAACTTATATTCTCACTGTTTTTTTTAAACTAAATTAGATTACAAATTTGTTTATAAAAATAAAGGTCTTTCCCTCTGGAAAAGCAGGTCTAGGTAGAAATAGCAGTTAAAGGGCCCACAGGTTGAACTATTCATGTCAGTTACTTATTTCACAGAATAAAGTTACTTACCTCAGAGGATATATCCTTTTATGAATTATGAATTTTATCCATGATCAGGTTGAATCTATTAGCTATAATCATGCAACAATTCTTTGTGAAGAAGGATCAACTCATAACGACTTTTTTTAACTTCATATCAAAGTACAATGAAAACAATTAAAAAAAAAAAAAGAAAGAAAAAAACATCCTTTCATTTTAACCAAACAAAAAGTAAGGAAAGAAGAGCTGGACAATGAATATCGCATTAGTTTTCTGCAAAAGTTAGGTGGCATAAACACCATAAGGAAAAGCAAAACTATTCCATTCTCCCACTTTCCTTCTGGAGCCCAAAACAATCACTCATTTACTAAATGGCTGTAATGTAGAGCTACACTTGGTCTAGCATGTTAATCACCTGAATGAGGCTCAGCTTGCAGAGGGTAGGAGTGATTCAGATGTGAGTGATCTGACTACTGCTGATGTGCATTAACAGCAGGGATTAGTCAGTCAGCTCTCCGCGAGTGTTCAGGTGGCAAAACGAGCGATAAGTGGCAATGCATCGTAAGGCATTAGAGATTTTTGGAGGATGAGGGAGAAGGAGGGAAAATTGCTGCTATCTGCAGTGCAATTTATCGGGTAGTAGCAACTTGGAAGAATTGAAAAAAAAAAACACTCAGAACCTCACCTATTTGCAATATTGTGTCAGTTATGTGATTAGAAAGTAAGCCCAGATCAGGGTAGTAATAGGGCAGTTCCTGATTTGACCTGACACCCTGCGTAATTTTGGTGAGGACATCCACAATGACCTGACTTTTTTTAATTTCTCTTGCTGAATTTTTTTGATAGCAGTCACTAAACATTTAGTCAGAAATTTTGCTAATAGCAGAGAACAGCCATCCCTTTGAGAAGGGTGCTTAATGCAATGAGCATGGTCTGGACATTCAAGATAAACTCACTCAGAACCCTGCAGTTAGTGGAAAAAACCCATCATTGCAGGCCAATGTTGACAGATCTGTGCTAGACTGGGCTCTGGCACTGGCAACATTTAAATGTTTCACACTTAACTTTTTAAAACAGCTCTTCATATGGGAATTTTGCAATCTTAAAGTGACCTTAAAACGCTGATCTATGACAACTTTCTAATGTGTAGTTTCATTGTTGCTAGACAAACCTACACTTCAGGTTTACTGATACTGTGTGAGAAGTGTGCTGGTCATAAGGGATTTGCCTATTCTGAGACCTTCGCCCCCACTATCATACCTGTTTTGGGAACTGGATTGCTGCTAGCAAATATGGGTAAAAATCATTTATTGTACAGTGAGATTTCTCAGGGGACTGATATGCCTGGCTGCTTTGCACATGTTCTGGAAAAGCATTTTGAAATGACACAGCAATAATACATAAAAATCACCACATTTAGCTTGCCCTGAGTCTACACACAGGGCCAGAGCTAAGGGCATGTCAACCAGTAAGTCTCAGAGGTTCTGGGATGGCTGAAACCACCTGCTCTTAGCAGTAGCTTCTAAGAGCCCACAGTGGGATAATTGATTCTGTCTCCTCCTCATGAGGTTTTTGACATGATGGAATGATGTGGACATCTTTTCCAGATTTCTCAATAAATGACATCTTGCCTAAAATATCGGCATGCACTCTTCAGAGGTCTTCCTGTGAAGGAGGGAGATTTTAACGAGCAGGCAACATCAAGTCAGGCCACTTTCTTTCTCCTGGGGTTTTGTATAATTGCTGCCAGCCTCAGCCAGAGATGTGTGCAATGAACCCGGAGGAGAAGAGCTGCATGGCCTGGTCCTCTCCTGCAGCTTCCCCGTTGGCCAGGGCAGAGAGGCACAATGCCCCTCCTTGGAGGAGACGGCGAGGAAGGTCACACTGCCACCCACTGCAGAGTGCCCAGGCTGCAGCCACTCCTGCTCCCAAGCCCAGTGATGCTGTCATTCCTCATTCCAAGGCTGGTGAACTGTTAACACAGCATTTTCCAGTCTGGAGATCAGGCTCTTGGGAGACCAGGCAAATATGCAAAGGCACTGGACAACAGCACAGAAGATGCAGGGGGGCAAGAAGAAAGCTCTCATCAGTTCCCTGCTTTGCAGAAGCAGAGGCAGGGCTGGGGGCAAAGCAGTGGGTGGGAAGTTCTTGGCCGTTTCATGCTTTGCTCTTCTTGTTCCCCTGTCCTACGGTCCTGCTTTTTTTCTATTTTTCAGTATGCTTCCAAATATTTGTTTTGTGAATAACAGCAGATGCAGAATTATTTATTTGCAGAGGTGACTACTTTAAAACCCAAACTGAGCATTGAAAACTTAAAAAGCTTTAATTTACCCATTTGTATAGATAATATTTTTCAAAGAAATTATCTCCTTGAAAGAGACGGTTTCTTTGTGACAATAATGCTGTCATGTAGGAGGGCACACTTACAACTCAGACACCAGTTGAAGCATTTCTTGTACTGCTCAAACCAAAACACAATCACAGATTTTAAAAAAGGAAGAAGCCACTTTCTCCTCTAATCCATTATTCTCTGTAACACCAGTCACGTAATTTCATCTGGTTTCTTAGTATCCCAAAACACTCAAAGCATCTGCTTAGGAAGACACAAATAAAAAAAATAAAAAAAACCCCAACAAATAATCAGGTCACATAGGAGATGGGGCTTTCAGATGACAGGTTTAGCCTCTACCTGTAACTAATCAGCTGCCTCCCAGCTGATGAGATAAGACTAACAAGCAGCTTACTTAGTGGAGGGAGCCTGCTCTGGCTGAAGAGACTGGGTTATGTTGAGGATAAAGTCCTGTTATGCAAAACTGGGCGATTTGCTTGCTATCTAGGTGATGGTAGAGAGCTGGATAGGAGTCAGATGGTAAGATCTGGCTTTATGTTATGCTAGTGATGGATTTAGTCCCTTTGGGAAGAGTCTCAGAAAACATTGCCTGTACTCAGTTCAGCTAGCTGGTCTGCCAGGCTGCTCAAGGGAAACAGGCGGCTGAGGACATAATTTGCTGAGTGGAAAATGTTCAGCTGATACAAAGGTTACTGCAGTAATCTTTGTTGACCTACGTGAAAGATTCAATTGTTATATGCGTCCGTTGGTTTTTAACAGCAATTATGTGATTTCATAGGGTACTTTTTCTGTATTTCTGTCCTTGAACTATGTTGCAACTGTAAATGGTAGTAGGAAATGTGGAGAGTTTACCATCATGCAGTGCAGAGCTCTGTATGGGATGGGCAATGCCTAAAACTAGGCAGTGTGTTATCCTCTTCCATGGGAGTTCTAATTCACTAGTGAAAGCATCTGTACCATCAGGGACTTCAAATCTTGCTAGAGCTTCCCTTAAAGCCTTGCAGTACCAGGTGCTGCTCACAAATTGGTTTGGTAGCTCCCTCCAACCAATTCTTGCCATCTGTCATTGCACTGCTCAAATGGGTCTCTTAATTTGGCAGTATGAATGCTCAAATCTATAGAGAGGCTTATGCAGACACACTCCCCTCTTTGTAGTTCAGGCAAAGATCCAAAAAAGAAAACAGAGATCTGGGTACCAGGGTGTAAATCAGGCAGAACTGAAAAGACACAAAACCGCTTTGGCATCTTTTATTTGCCATCAAAACTCTTCTGTGGTGTGTATGGGTTTAGTACTGTGTTTCTCTTTCTGTTAAAGGCTAAAACATGCCTGGAGGCCACTCTGTTCCCTGCCAAGGAGTGCCTGCACTACACTAGATGGCACTGCTTAATACTCACGTTTTTCTCTTGTCTCTGCTATGCTGGTTCCCTGGATCTGGAGCATTCTGTAGCTGCCACTTCATCAGACTATAATCAGTGCTCTGTGGTTGCTGGCAATGGGATCAGCTGCACAGAGGCATTGGGAGCAGTCACGTAACAAGGCAGTAGTAACAGTCATCAGAAGAACATTCAAAGTTTGTCTCTTTAAGCCTAACAAATGGGTAAAGCAGAGTTCTTTAGAGATTACACACAAATTAAGACTAACTTCTGATATTATCTTTGACTCTAATGTCCCTCATCTCCTTTTCTCTCATGACTGGAATAAAAGGCAGCGGTAGAATTGCTGCAGACATCAGGCATCTTACAAAGCTGGAAATCTGAGTGATAGTACAACTGTTATATACTAATCACTAAATATGGGAAGAGGACAAGCTATAGAGAAACAAATCTCCGCTCTCATCAATAGTCCATGGATTTGGAAATAAACAGCTCTGTTTCTGCTTTCAGAATAGTGTTCAGCTAATTCAGCAGCTTGATTCTTGCAAGGAAAAGTGGATCAAAATTTAGGAGTGCTGTTGAACAACCTTATGTTGTGCCTTTCACTCACTAATAAATTGCTGAATACATCTAAAATATTAAAGTATAAAGTTCCACCAGTATTTCGAGTACTTTCTGAAAAAGTCAAACAAGTGTTTGCTTACCGAAGTCAAACATCAAATGTCATGTATAGTGTATGGCTTTTGCACAATTCCAAAATGTGTTGTAACAGCAATGACTGTTGAAGGACTGATCTCCTCCAACAGTAAGCAGAGGGCTAAGTGCCTTAAACCTGTTAGATACTCTGAAATCAGCTGGGCCTAGAATATTAAAAATTGATTAAAAGTGCATTAGAATACAATGGCTACTTTTGAAGTCGGATTAAGTGCTATAAAAGGGAAAATGGGATAGGATGGGAAAAGCAGAGGACTTTAGTCACTGAAAATTGGCCACCCTGATGCCAGTTCCTAGGAAGAGCACACATAAAAAGACTGGCTAAGCAGTGGTGGGAATTATAAAGAAATAAATAACAGCCTGTGGATGTGGATGTGCCTTTCCTTTCTCTGACACTGAAATGGGCCTTTTAGTGGGGTGAAGCATCAGAGACATCCTGCTGTTTTAATGGTGTTTCATTTAGTTTTTGACTTAGATAGTAGAAGTGGAAATTAAACTTGAAGGTGGCTGCAGGTGGAGGGCCTGCCAAGTGTTCGTGAGGGTTATTTAGAATTTAAATATCTGGGAAAATGGATTTAAAATACTGGGCAAGATTCAATAAAAATAAATAAGATTTAATGTATTTGTTAGTTGATTATTCCTTCCCAATAGAGGATGAAAAATAATTGGCTAGGTAGCATTTTCTCAGAAAAGGGTCTTGGGAAGATACTAGTCATAAATCATAGCTGTGTTTTTCCAGCACTCCCCCTGAATCTCACAAGACTGGGAGATACAGAGAGAAATATAGATTGCAAAACACATGCAAAGATCCTTTTTCCACCCATCATTGATCAAGCCTCAGCTGGAGCACTGTGACTGATTTTGGATATTGTACTTTAAGAGCAATGTGGCACACTTGGAGAACATCCAGAGAAGAATAACTTGTTCTCCTTAGCAGAGAACATAACCTACAAATAAAAGATTTCTAAAAAACTTGCTCAGATCAGGGATGAAAATTCCTTTTCTCCCTTTCCCAGATTTATCACAGTTTTCAAGAATATAGAGACTGTCTCAGAGAGGAAGTGGCTCTCTCCAAATATGGTGGATAAGAGCAATGTCTTAAATTGGTGCAAGAAATAATTGGGGTTTGACATGAGAAAAATCTCATAGGTATACTTATTCCTGCCTTGAAACCGAGAGAAGGACTAAAGTAGTCCCTTTCTGCCCTGCATTTCTGTTAGAACATCTCATAGTAATTAATATTAACAATTTTGTTTAAAGGATACAGCTGTGCCACTGCAGATGCTGGATTTGGTAAGCTGACAAGGCTGATGCCGTATTTTTAGACCCTAACCTTGAATTTTATTGGTGTCCAAAGAGTGCTCTCTTTTATTTTTCTCTCTAAAAAGCCATGTTGAATTGCTCATTTGAAATAAAAAACATGGATGTGACGGTGCTTTCAAGACCTCCTCACTGAAATGTTATACGTACTTCTTTTTTTACACTCATAACCCAGATTACAAAATAAGACGAAAGTAAGAAAACAAAACTTCAAATAACATGATTTATATGTTGGATTTTTTTCCAGTGATTCAGTAAGTAGTAGGTGTAGACTAGACCTTTTAGCATGGCTGCAAAATGAGCCCTATACAAGGTTTATGACCAAAACCTAAGTTAAGCCTTCTGGAATTCTCCATCTAGGCTTAACAATTGGAGCCCCTCTTGGGCAACTACCTTAGGTGCAGGAGAAATTGCTGAGGAAGGAAAGAAAGGTTGGAAACCATGTGGCTTATCTCAAGAAGAATGAAAAGCAGACAAAAAATATGTTTCTTAATCATAATATGGCAAAGGAGATAAAAGTAGGAGATATCTTGGGTTAAGTCAGAAAAAGTTGTCATCCTTTTATTTTCAGCAAACGAAAAGACTTTCTTGTAATACAGTCTTCTCTGATTAAGGTGTTGATTATTTTGAAACACTAGGTCTCAGTGATGCAATTAAACTAAAGAAAAATTAGACATTAGTATATCCATGTGTCTGAGGGGTTTGCAAACTAGAGCTTTAGTAAGAGGTATCAGTGAATTAGGAGTCTTGTGGTAAGAAATGGACTCCTGTTTGCAAATGTTACTTCAGTCACGGTTTACATGTTATGCACAGAACCAAATACAGGATTGGAAAGAGTACTTTTCTTGTTTTTCTGTAGGCCACATTCAAGAAGCCTGCTAAACCTTAACTTGAAGCTCAGGTACAAATAAATTTTAACTCTATGTACAAGAAGTTCTATAGGTAGATTTTAAAATGTGTGCTTCAATTAGAATTAAGTACCACTTTGCACAATAAACTGAGACTTACAACTGAGTTCTATTTGAAGATAGTAGGAATGTACACATGAAATGAAAACACTCAAAGGAAATCATGTTTCCCTGAAAAGGTAATGATAATAATAAAATATTTTGCCTTCATGTCATTGTCCTTCATTTCTGTACAAAAAGATGACTGCAGTATGTGCAACAAGGAGGATGGAGTGAGTACATCACAGGTGTTTTAGATAGGTCCTTTCTTTCCTCTGCTTACCTTGCACCATGCTCCTTGGTCTCTTAGTCTCCTTTACATGAGTGCCCCAACTTGGTGCTCATCACATCAGGGAAGGGTTGGGCTGGATAACAGGGCAGCTGATGCTGGCCACAGCAATCACCAAAGAGCCCTTGAGCCTATAACCTCCCTATTCTTCTCAATCCTGTTAGATGTTTACCTACTTAAATACATCTTCAAAAGCTCCCTCTAAATGACTTATAGGTGTAAATCCCATTGGAAATCAATAGCTTTTTTTTTTTTTCTCTGTGATCAATGTACTTTTAAAATCCCACTCATAGTTTTAGCATATGTGCAGGAAGATAACGCTCACCTGAATTTCTTATGGCCTATATTTGCTGTTACGAGACTTCTATTTTTGCAGAGTTACAGCCATCTCAACTCACCAAGATAACTGTGATGAAGAACAAATTATGTTTTGATTGAAACTCTGTGAAAACAAACTTTGAGAGATTTTGCATTCTCTTTCTTGACATTAGTACATTTCTAAGAAAAGGACCAATTAAAAGGATTCATCTCCTGCTTATCCAGCAAAGTGTTCATTCCTGATTGCATGGAAGCTGCTATGCCTCAATAAAGCACAATCAGAATTAAAGCCCTAAATGCTGAGGTGCTGCAATTAGGCAATGATTATTCTTCCTTGCACCTCAAATTGGTTTTCTTGCAGAATCATAAAACCATGCAGGTTGGAAAAGACCTTTAAGGTCATTGAGTCCGGCTGCTGCAGACATGCACAACAATCATACACATGCATGCATGTAACTCAAACTGGATGTTGAAAATTTGCGATTCAAAAATCTGAGCTCTCCTCTGAATTGACATAAATGATGTGAAACACTTTTCCTGAAACCAATTTTAATGAAGAAAATATTGCTTATTTTCTGTGCAAAGGTACACATGCTTTACTTAGAACAACGCCCAAAGTTAACTAATTACTTTGCAGCTAGTAAATGATCCTGTCTCAGTAATGAGGTCTTCTTAACCCTGCATGTTTCACATAGGCAGCAAGGACCACAAGGTCATATAGAAAAAATGTTTTAAAGGTTTTCTATCTCTATAAAAGGATAATTTTGAAAAAGCTGCTTGTATGAGGCAAAATTTTGTGGGCTATTTCCTACGTGAAGCCTTTAATGCTTTTAGCTTTCTGTGGGTTCTCTGATTTACTTGGATTTTTTTTCATACTGAAAAGTAGTGTTTTCTGACTTTTTTGGTCTATGTGAACCACCTATGTGAAATCAGTAGCATTTTGATTTTACCCTCAAGGTCAGTGAACAGAACGAGTTTGTTTTAAATGATAAAGTCATAGGGTACAAAGCTAGCTACCTTTATAGGTGAGGATGCGAGGAGACAACACTGGCCTTGTCCTGCAGACTCTACTCACATATTTTCTGAAAATTAAAAAGGAATTAAATGTAAAAGCAGGATTTCACAATTGTTGCCTAAATGAGATAACTTTCAATGTGGAAAGGGACTTGTATCTTATTTTTAAAAAATGTAAAACTTCAGTCACCATCTGAATCTTGTTTCAGTGTTGGCTGTTAAGAGAGCATGGTAAGAGGGTAGTGGTTTTGGCTAGATACATTCACAAACCCAATGGCATGCCCTAAATTAAAACTAGGTATCACAAATGCTTCTCAGGCTCTCACTGCCCACGGCTGCACATTCCATAAATCCTTCCTCCAAATGTATATACAAAAAGTTGGCATGCACATGCACAACATGTCTGAGTGCAGATGGTTCTTGTGGTCTTAATGGTTTTTAATTTTTATGGCTTTTTTGACTTTAATGGCTTTTCCCCTCCCCATTTTTCTCCCTTTGTTTCTACGTGTATGTGGATGGGGAGTAGAGAGGGAGGTGGAACATGCAATGAGAGTCTCATATTTGTTGACTGTGGAAATAGCATTCTCCTTAATATTTTCTTCCTTTCAGAATGCCTTATTTGGTATTTTAAGTGTCCCAGCAGCTTGCACAGGATAGGAAACATGACATATAGAAAAGCCAGGCTGGACCACACTAGATCAGCTTGAGAAGCAGATGCTGCCATGTGGGAGCCACCACCGAGCCCAGCAGTGAGGTGGCCTGAGGGACTGCTCATCCCTAAGCCTTCTTTGCACAGCGGCAATGCACTCCAAGCTGGCTCCTGTGCTGGGTATTTTCTTCCTAAAGGAAAGAGCAGCCTCTGTTTAAAAGAGAAAGCTTCAAACCCCAGCAACATCCCTGTCAGTGCTGATTGTGAAACAAAACCTACATAATTCCAGTGAACAAGTGAGAAATAAATTCACTGTTCTGCAAATTACTGAGACCATGTCCCAGCAAGTTCATCACTGCTCTTTGGTGGGTGGTGGCTTGGTTTTTGTTGCAGTGTCTCTGGCTGCACACACTGCAAGCAGTTTCCTCTGAAGTGAGGAAAGCATGCATTTGTCATGGGCAAACCACAAATTAATTTAATAAAAAGCCTAATAATATGGTTTCAACTTCTAAAACACTCATATGTTGCATATAACTACAGTATCTCCAGGAAACCAGTAGAAGAGGGCAATTTGCAGAAAACTACTTCGGTGAGCAGAAGCTAATAAAGTACCACTGGCCACAGAGGTTCACTTCATGCTGCCTGGCTGCTTTTACTCTCATCATGAAATGCAGCAAGTTTACCCCAATGTGGCAATTTTGTAAGGGGAAGAGGAGGAACAGTCAAGGCTGCTGATGGATCAGACCTTCCACAGCCACAGTCTATGTTCACATAGCAAATGGCACTGAATTATTCAAACCTTTCTGGAGCTGAGCTCACTGGGCTCCTACCAGGTATTAGCAGTACTGAAGTGGTTCCTGTTTTGTGAAATGGAGGGGGAGTGGAAAGATGCTGTCTGTAAACTGTAACACATTTTGTAAACGTTCTGTTAGCTTCCAAAATTCTGGACCTTAATTTGAATAGCAGCCTGAGAGGTCATTTTACAGGCAGAGAAATTGGTGTTATTGAAGTACCGAAGCATTAATAGAAGTAACCTCTCCAGTCCTTCTCCTAATCCATCAGAGCTGGAACTAGCATCCAGAGCATTCCAATTCTCAACTTGCCTTTCAGCTGCAATATTCATATCTGTTTTGAAAATCTTTACATGTCTGGGGTCCTCTTGGGAACCTTGGACCAAGAATTCCCTATGGCTAGAAAAATAGCGATTAAGCAAATCACTGCAGATGTGAGTCTTGGAGGTTTACAATGTGATTAATTTAGATTTTTATGAATGTCGTGAAATAGGTCAGAAAATTCATGACAACTTTTTCATCTTTCCTAATGCAGTAAAACAAAATTAGGGACCTGACCATAAATTCCAACTTCCACACCTAGTGGCCAATGAGTATTTAAGGCCTTACCAGAAACCTCTTGCCTGTTGAACTGGCCTCAGCCACATGTTTCTCAGCAGCTGTCCTTTGCCTCATGCTCAGTACAAAACTCTCATTGTGCTGCACAGAAGCGTCATGAACACACAAAACACGAGCAGTTCACTCAGCAAGCTGCAAACACCTCCAATTATCTGCTGAGATAAATCTGGGCCAATGAGAAACACCTCCCCAAGGCACAGAAACTGATACAATAGTTGTCTGCACCAAAATTATAAGGACTTTATGGATTTTATGAAGAAAATAAAGTGTAACTAATTGAAAAACAAGGAGGGCCCAACCTGTATTGTTAAGTACCATGCAGTGCCTATCTGTTGGACCCAGCTTTTTTCTGGTGTCCACAGGCAAATGTGTCTGAGGAAACCCCTCCTCACAAAGCTACTACCAGCCCAATTCAACACTTATACCCAGAGGCTCAAGCTTCGAGGTGGTGATTAAAGAAACTTTTAAACACAAGTGACTATTAACATGTCCAGAATTTTAAACCACACATATAAAGTCAATTAGAAATTTTATGCATCTTTTCTACTTCCTGAGTTAGTTTCGAAACAATGTGCACAGGAAAAAGAGAGGGGAAAAAATAAATATGTTCTGCAGGACATCTGATTACCTTGTGCTTGTGAAGCCCAGGAAAATCACCTGGCTCGGTAGCAAAGTCACTGACGGCATGCACATAATTCTGGTTAAAAAAAATATATATATAGACAATATCACAATCTGCAGCCTGTTCAAGGATGACTCCAGAAAAAGCTTCTTTTCATACAATAGACCTGTAACACCCTTTTTAGCATATCTCTTATCATAAAAGCCTTTTTACAAGAACTCAAAAGCAACAGCATTTTCTACAAGAATATCCTACTATGCCACAGTTTCTGTGTGCTTGATTGGAGCGTAGGCGGGAACTCCTACCTGCAATAAACCAAAAGCAGTAAATGTCCACCCATGAACTGTAGTCATGATTCCACCTCTCCCTGAGGAATATTCCCTCTCAATACCACGTCATCAGAGGGAGATGGAAAATACCTTCCTAGCTCTTAGCTCTTGAGTTAGCTAGGACTCAAATGAGACCAGCACTTGAGACCAGAGTAAGCAGCCAAGAATACTTCAGTGGCAAGTCTGGCACATAAAGTCTCTGCTGTGGCAATTCCCTGATGAGAGATCTCATAGTCATTGTTCTCTGAGAAGCAATGGTCTCACACAGCAGTTGTAATAGGTAACTAATGTTACATTAACTTTTTTTAGAAGGACTTTGTAAAACAGCTGCATTCCCTAGGAATAGAGTGGTCAAAGAAAAAGTTTCAGTAGTGGTTCACCTTATCCCTGTGATTACCCTCATGGATGAAAATCATTGCCTGACATACACAGATTGGGGTAGCTCTTCTCCTCATGAGTGGTAACCTGCTGATATTCAGCTTAAGTCTTCAGAGAGCAAATATTCCAGTTTTTCTTCTGCTTCACTACAGATGGAGATACACATAGATTTATATTAATGCAAATGTGAAATTTTTAAATATTTTGGCCTTTTATCCAAAGCAGAAGTATCCTTTTGGTACTTCAGCCATTTACCCGAGGATCTTAAACTACACTAGACCTAAACATCAAGACTCGAAACTTGTGACATTGTCCGCTATTTTAAAAATGGAAAAGCTGAAAAAGCATAGAAGAAGAAAAAATATTTCCTGTCATTGCTGCTCGAGACAGTAGGACATTACGAAAGAGACCTCAAACTATGACACTCACTTCCAATTTAAGCAGCACTTCATTTGCAGCATAATGTTTAGCACCAGAAACCTGGTTTGTGTAGGCTGGCTCCTGTTAGGACAGAGGACTGTTGTCCAGTGAGGCTGTACTGCACAAAATTACTGATGCTTAACTGAACCTTATCTTCTAGACAAGACTGAAGACACACACAGATGAAGAATCAACTATGCCCCTCAGCTCTTTCTTCCAACAATTTTCTGCAACATTAAAAGCATGCCTGATTTTAGCTTTAACTGTCTTTGGCTTCCCATGTTCTGCTAGCCTCATTCCTTCTCTTGCCTCCTCAGCTAAGTTAAATCCTTTCAGACTTGTCTTCTTTCTCTGTGAAGGTACTTTTCAGTGATAGCAAATTACTTCTCAGTCTTCTCTTCGCTAAGCTAAGCAGTTGGAGTTCTCCAAATCTGTCTCTGCCGAGCATTTCCTCCAGCTTTCAAAACATTTGTCCAGGTTCCATCTTTGTCCTTTTCACTTCTGGACTTCTTCTGTTTGTTTCCTTCATTTTCATTTTTAAAGTACCAGCAGGAGAATGACCTGTACTGTTTCAGTAATAGTGGTCCCAATGCCCCATTTAATGGTAAAATCCCTTCTCCTTATAAGCTGGCAGTCCATACACAGTGCCCATCACCAAAGCAGGGGACTGGGAGCTCCTGTCACCTTGTCTGTTTCTTAGAACCCTCCCATCTTCTTGTATGCTGCTGTTTCCTAAGATGTGGCTGTCCATCCTGTAAGTGTGAACCCTATTCCTCTGCTCTGGGTATGAAATTTATTTTGACTGCATTTTAATGCACATGGTGTGCATTACAAACTTGCATCAAAAATCAAGGAAATTTCTGTAATACTTATAACTCAATGAAAAACATTTAAAGCCTAATTTTAAGAGCTGTAATTATTCTCCCATCTCTTGACTTTATTAGCTGTAAATATCAAATAAACTTTAAAATCCCTCTTTTTTTACTTTCAGGACATTGGATTTCTATTTTTCAACTCAGAGATAAAATTGTAGTTTGCTAACTTTACAAGCAAATTACAGACTGAAGTGTTCAGGCACCAAGCAAAAAGAGAAAAATATGCCTGAAGAGAATTAACAATATTAATAAGTGAATAACAGATGATAGAATAATTTACTGTTTCAGTACAAAAGGGCCTCTATTAGAACTAAATCCCTTTGAGGAGGGAAGAGAAAAAAGGCTACATGCTGTAATCAAGACAGTAACTAGCAGCATAATCATTGCAAGAATCTGATCTTAATAACCTACCCTTACTTGGAAATTTGTCCATGTACAGAAAAGACGTGACTGCAAATTAATAAAACAATTATAGTCAAAAGCTGTTTATACTTCATGATAAAACTCAGTGAAAATCTTTGCCTTCAGAGACCCTATGTGTATTGAATTCCAGGTAAAATTCCCAATGCAATTGATCAAAAGACCCTTGTCTTCAGTGAATGTGATTCTGATTAGTATCTGATAAATCTGAGCTCCCAGTTAGATCATCTCGTTCCCTGGTAAAAGACAGAAATTAAAGGAGAGCACTGCTTCCTGAGAAGGTGAACAACAATGCTGGGGCAAAGCACAAGAGATCCCAGTTCAGATTCCTGGAAACCTGAACAATCTCTGTGTCTGCACAGAGCTGACTGGAAGTCACAGCACTGCCATATTCAGGCATATCTCAGGGGTCTCATCTAAACAGGGTAAGGAAAAGCAGCCTGCCACACACATAAAGACTTCCAGTGAAACAGCAAGTGGAAAGAAAGAGGGGAAAAAGAAGAGCCAGATCCTGCAAACCTGTGCAAATCCTGCAAACTCGTCCACAGTTGTGAACACATATGCTGCCCCACTGACTTCGTAAGGTTGGCAGTCCATCGTGTTTACTGGCAAGACTGGAGCCTGGGAATAAACCCCCTGGGGGTGAAGGGATCCATTTGGGTTCTGCCCACAAAATGTCTCAGCATCTGGCTGGAGAGACTTGTAGAACACCAAAATAAATCAATTAATAATCATTCTGTTCTGTATAACAAACCTACAGTTTAAATACTGTCCCTGCAACAAGCTGCGCTGTATTCTCCCTGGTCTATGTTCAGAACAGGGGAGAGGAAATGACACCCCATAAAGGCTTCTTGGACAAGGGCTTGGCGCTCACTTGATCAGTCTTTTGTGTCCCAGGTTAGAGAGGAACTCCTGACTGACTTCTTCCTGTGTGGGGAGAAGGGATAGAGTAGGACACAGAGCAGTTTTTGGGGCATCCCTGCCACCCTGCACAGCCCCAGCCTGCTATAGTGGATGTCAAGATTGAAGTAGCTGTACTGACCTTGGACCATCTAAATGCAAATTTCTCATTCTGAAAAAAACACCCTCCAAGCCAGTTGATAAAACAGGAGCACCAAAAGCAGCTTTAACCTATAGGGAATCCAATCCCAGTTAAAAACAGACTCAAGTAAAGTGGCTGCTGAGTCTATCACATTGCATATTGGTAAAAGTAACTTATGGTTTTTATCCTAGCAAGGAGTCTTCATTTTACATCTCAGCTAATTCCTTAGCCTGCAAATTCCCAGAACCAGAAATGTCCTAACAGGCTTTTCTGCCTATCATGAAATGCACTTATTACCTCTACATGGAAAAGTAATTTGGTTTTCTGATTTTCAGCAGTGATTTCTGTGTGAAATATGGTGACTCTTATCAGAAACTGGCAGGGGTTTATATATGCTAAAAGTTAATCAGTGATTCCTTTCTTCAAGGCAGGACATATCATTCTTCTAGTTGGATTAATTTTTTTTTCTAAACTAATGCAAAAAAATAGTTTAGTATCCTTTGAAGCACAATTGTACTAACCGGAAATCTTGTCAGCCTGATTTTATGTTTGAGACATAGTCCCATACAGTGGATTGTGAATAGAAATATTGTGGGTTAGGGCTCTGCACAGTACTTGAAGCAGATTCTCCAGTCTGGTCATGGTGCTCTGTGTTACAGTAATGCAGAGGAACAGTGAAGTGTGTGCAGCTTATCCTATGAGGAGTTTTCAGTCCTGGACAATCGCCAGGAGATGTGAGGCCGTTGTTGGACTCATGCTAATCTGCACCCACTCCCTGATGTGGAAATACAAGTACTCCCAGTTTGAACAGTGGTTGGTATGACTGGAGCCATTTTAGAGTCATGGGCAGGTGGCAGCAGCTGGACAAGGGTCTGCTAAAAGGCAGAAGGTGGAGAATTGAGGAAGGTTCTGAGGGCTCAGAACGCCCTGGCTACTGCCTCCCACATGGCTTTTTCTTGGCTATCCCAGAGTATCTGTGCGGGAAGTTAAACCATTTCAGCTAATTTTGATATTTGAAGCTGAGATCTATTTTCAGGTCAAGTTCACCTTTCACAGATGACATTCCATTGGAACCTTCCTTGGGCTGCCACTGGTGAACTATGGCTCCAGAGATCAGTAACATGTCCATGAAAGCAATTGCCCAAAGGCTCTGATCTAAAGCCTATTTTTCAGGTGGAACCAAGAGAAACCAGTGGAAGCATTTCAACTGGAACAGAAAGCAGAAGTCTCTTTCACCAGAAGATGTTGAAAAGGAGCAGAATTGCTGGCACCCTTACAATTCCCACATCACACAGACAGGAAAAGCTCTATCAATGCAGGCCTTCTTCTGGATCAGCTTCAGGCTGTTTCCCACCCTTCCACCTGCACCGCTAACAGCAGCAGGGATTGATCCAGCCAAGCCAGCGCCGAGGCTTCGGAAGCGCGCGGGTTTAGAGCAGAGCAGAGCAGTGCTGCAGCCCGGCAGGAAAAGCCGTGTTGGTGGCACTCATTTAATGAGGTGCTCCCAACAGCCTGCGAGCAGGATGTGCTGTAATTACAGCAGGGCAGCGGAGTGGTGCGGCTGTGGCTGCCCCTGACTGCTCTGCTCCCCTGGAAGAGCAGGGCTGGCAGCTCAGGAATGAGAGCAGCAGAGCTGGAAGCAGCTTTCCTGGCAGCTGGCCCGTCTTCACAGAGCTCTCACCCAGACCCTGCTGCTGCACAGCAGCTTTCTCAACAACATGAGCAAGCCCAGGGCAAGAGGCAAACAAATTTCTCTTCTCTTTGGGAGAAAACAGGACACTCTGGTAATTTAATTTGCCAGTCTCTGCTGTAGTATGATGGTGCAGATGAGAGGATGCAGACACATATTCTAGGGAAGCTTACTTTCACATTGAAGCACTGGGAGTTTTCTTATACAAACAATAGCTTTAACAAGTGTGTCTTAGTCCTGCCAAATCCAAAACATAGTAATTATGAAGTATAGCTTACAAGGCTTGGGATGTTTTATTCTTAATACTAAAAAAATCTGTTTCAGTTTTTGAAACAAATAGAAATATCACTTCTCTCCAGACCTGAGATAACAGAGAGCTTGCTTTCTTAACCCAGAAATAATGGAGAACAAAGCATAGCTGAAGCAAGCAGAAGGACTAAGAACTCTCGCTTGTTTTAAAGGTTTTCAATTCAGACCACTTATGAATGGGTCCTACTGATCTCAGTGAACATTATTTGTCCGTAAAAAGGAGAGTTCATAAACCTCATTTTTCACAAGATTATATTCTTTAAATGCATTCCCCCAAGGAACAGAGGTAGACAGAGTCCAGGATATGCCTTTGAACTCCTGGGTATTTTATTTGGTATACACGGCCACAGAGCTGCAGGTAGTTCATTTTGGATCATGCCTACAATCACCTGGGAAATCTCCTTTTATTGTATGCTCAGCTATCATCATGATCCAAGTCCCTGGGCTGATCAGTGTGAATAGCTAGGGAATACATGTATAACCTCTCCTGATTATCATGCAGCTGTACTGTGCAATAGCTTTCCTCCATTTACTTTCTCATTACCTGTTTAATGTTCCTCTGTCTCTCTCCTTTTGAAAGGAAAATCTTCTTGACCTCAATCAGTGTTTCTTCAAACTCCTTCCTCCCCCGCCCCTACCAGGTCCACACTTCTCTGTCAGCCCTTAATGCTCGTTCGCCAGGGCGGATTGTCCTTGATCACCTGCTGTCACTCTCCCACCCTGTCTTCCTATGTCAGAACATTTTCTGTGCCAACATACCAAGCTAATCTTCGATACTGACATCTTATATTCAAGCTAGCAGTGTTAAGCAAGGGCAAGTATTTGCTTTCAGAAGGCAGCCAGAGATGCCAGGATCATTACTGCCTTCCCTGACTTAATGCCATGAAGTTTTATGCTCCCTCTTGCTCTTTGACTTTTGATTTTCTGTTGTAAAAATGAATGTGTGACAAGGGGGGTGGGGGGCCATTACCATGATCTGTCTAATTTGTTGGGCTTTTTTTCCCTGAGGTAGCTTTTGCTACTTGGATCTCTGCTTCCCACAGAGTCATATGAACCATGATGCAGTTGTAGCAGGCAACAGCAGATCCAGTCAGTGGACCTGCACTGTCACAGACCAATCAAATCCAAAAAGAACCTCTCCATTAACATAGAGAAAAGATGTCTGCCTGTGTCTTGCACCAGCTCCATGGCAGCAAACAACAAACTTTTGAAAACCAGCTCTGCACTGCAACATGGAGGCTGTGATGTTGGTAGAGAACAGCTTTCCTTCTGCCACAGAGGCTTTTGGCAGCTCAAGGGAGCTGTGTGGGTTTTGGATAAGCAATCTTTATAATCCTGAAGGGTGTGTGTAATGGTGGAGAGCTTGAAGAAAACAATATATTTGGTGCTTGCTCTGTGCCACATGCCTGGAGGGTGCTTCCATAAGTACAGGTATTGCCTTGGACACCTCCAAAAAGCAGCTAAGAAGGCATTCAAAAGGTATTAGAATATCAATCAAAGAGGCCCAGTTATACCTGGGCTCACCTTTTAACAATTTCACAGCTTCAGATGCCCACAGCTTGGAGAGGTACAAAACTCTCCACCATAAACACACCTCAACTTTGGTGCTAAGGAGGACTTTGCCAGCATAAGAGGGAAAAGTAATGGCTCTTCTGGAGGCTGGAAGTGTACATATCCGTAGAGAGCACACAGATGTGCATAGATGTCGTTCTCTGTGCTACTGTACAACAGATCTTTTCCTCTTCTGGTAAAGAATCTGTCCAGGTAGTTTCTGACAAGGAAAATGAAAGAGTTAAAGCCTCTATATGCCTGAGGTTACCAATAGCTAAAGTGCACTTTGGCCACAGTAACTTTAAGCTTGAAAATGTGAGTGAAGAACTTTTCCTCCTTGATCTCAATATATATGGTCCTTTTGCCATTTTCCCCACCCTTTCAAAAATTCATTCGCTAGGCACAGGGGCAGAAGACCCAGATTCAAACAAGAAGACTCTGTGCTTACTGGCAGCTCCTGCTTCAGCTTTATGACCTTTTCTATAATGTTTTTCAGTACAGACTAAACTGAGTGTCACTCTTTGCAATACCCCAAACTTCTCAGCATTTCACAATAGCCATATGTTATTAGAAAAGCAAACATCAGCTTGTATTAGCCACTAATTACCCCAGCCCAAAGCTCCTAGCTACCCAGAACTGAGTTCACTCTTCCAATGAACTTGTCATTAACCCCTTAAGTCCCCTTTTAAAGCCCACCAGGTCCCCTGTTGCTGGGCTGGTTTGCTCAGCCCGCAGCCAAGGACAGCCAGGAAGGTTAATGGTATTCCTCACTTCCTTCAGCTCCCTTGCTGGCACAGTGGGATCCTCACAGCCTCTCACACCACTCGTTCTTGTGCCAAAACTGCTCTTTAGCTTAACATAAATGGCCCATTTCCCTTCCTGCTACTAACTCTTCTGAATTACTTATGAAGAGCAATAATACAAGCTTTACAGTTTTCTGCAGAGCTAATTACTCTTGAGCGTATTCTCTCACAAGAGAGTGACTGCCCCCAGCCATCACCTTTGACTCTGCTCCAGGCTGGCCATGGCTTTCCTGGCTGAGAGTGACTGCTACAAGGCAGCAGGGATGAAATCTCTCCAGAGATTTCTGCAATAGCATTAATAAGCCTTGCTCTCTGTAGGAAGTACCCTGCTTAATAGATTTTGTGGTCACCCTTTTTATCTTCACAGCCAACATATCTCAATGGCTCATTGTCACCTTGCGACTAATAAAACCAAGACTTACTCCACCTCTGTCATTCACAGCTGATGAACTCAAAGACATTTCCATGATTAATCCCAAAACACAGAGACTGTCCCTTTTCTGTTAGATGAATTTCCATTTCTACCCCGCTGCTCCTCATGCTCGTGCATTATGCCTTCACATAATATCCCGGACCTCACCCTACCGGCAGGGCCTCCCAGTCTGATGCCAACACTGGGCTGCTCTACCTCCTGCCTTGCACTTCTACCAAGGCACAGCAGCGTTAAGTCTGATCCCAGAACAGCTCCATCATTAATTTTCTTCCTTGCCCATAGCTTTTCCCCCTGGAGCACACATAGCCACTCCCTCTCTGGAGCCAGAAGAACAACTGGCCCAACAACTGCCAACCTCAGCATCATACACAGCAGCATGAACACAGCATCTTCTGCAGGTGAAAGAGTTTGGCAAAGGCCAGACAAGGTGCCCAGATCTGCCCAGCTGGACTCCAAACCAGACTCTCCACTTGCCCTGTCTGGTGCTGCCAAATGGATCTGGCTCTGCCCACCATGGCCAGACCCTGTGGGCCTGCACACCACTGCTGAGGGTGCAGCCCATGCAGTGGTTGTTTTCATGCTCCAGCTTGTCCACCCCTGTGATGGAACCAGCAGCTCTCGTTGTGCCCTGGCTGCTCTGTCATGAGCTGGGTGTTTATTTAGCTTTGGAACACATATGGCTCCAGGAGAGCCTGAGACCAGCTGGGTGCCAGCTTCTGCTTCACCTGCCTTCCTTCTTATTGGCAGAAGAGAAAGGTATCTCACCCCAGTAAATTATTCCTTTGGTTTAAAAGAGTGATTTTCAGTAGCATGAGAATATTTTTTAAGCAGCCACATGAGACACCTGTAGGGACATCCACATCCACATTTCTAAAGTATCAATTAAATTAGATTTTGGGAGAGAGGATAGGTTACTTGTCAGGTAGGCTTTACACTAAGTATACAACTTAAAAATTTGCAGGTGCAGAGCATTGCCCCTAATTTTTCTGCAGCTTGCTTGTATTAGTCCACTCTTAGTGGAAGGACAATGCACTGTTAAATATCACAGTAACTCATGATAACTGAGTGCAAGTCTTATCCCCTCATTGTCCACAAAGGTGAAAAATATATTTCTATGCAATTTTGCATTTTGCTTCTTCTGAGCACTGGTGTCTTTCATTGCTGCATTTAAACTGCCTGGCAGTTCATTTGGTGTATGTGTGTGTCAGTGTGTGTTATTTCAAAGTTGACATGATGACAAAAGCCACTTAAGGATGGCAGCTAATAAGACAACTGCTTTCCTCTTGCTCACAAGGCAGCAGTCAGATGCGGGCTGGTGATAGGGCACATTGCCTTTATACTTCCAGGTCACTGCTTCACCTCTGATCCTTGTCAAAAGTGACCACAACTTGTTGTCTGCCTGGACATCACTAACCTAGGAAAATGCACTGATGTTCTTTCTTTAATTCCTGCTGACGACTGTCTACACCACAATTAGCCAGAGCAGCAAAGACAGACTGCAGCGAGTGGATTTCTCAGCCTGTGGTGGGTGGGGGTCCAGCAGATCAGTGCCAAGGGAGCTCTGGGCAGGCTCTCTGGCTGCAGACCTCCAGCACTATATTTTGGTGCTCAGGCATGAACCATATTCTGATATAGATAAAAACAGCCGTAAAACAAAGCAAATTTGCACACAGGCTGCAGCTTTTCTGTTGCTTTCTGGAGCACTGCTAATAGAAATC
Organism: Rhabdornis inornatus; assembly: GCA_013397075.1. NCBI lineage: Eukaryota > Metazoa > Chordata > Aves > Passeriformes > Rhabdornithidae > Rhabdornis > Rhabdornis inornatus. The sequence continues at coordinate 766,462 of VWZS01006986.1, forward strand.
AGTGCCCATTTAATAGAGCATATTTTATGAAAGGGTGGACTAAAGAAATGAAACTGTAGGATAAAACACAGTAATTTTCAGGGGTCTTGGAGTCACAGTGTAAAGTGATGGTTCATTGTTTGTCTGCAATGTATGTTACTCTGGGCTTTGTGCTGATTTTGGCTGGTTTGTGCTGTATCTGCACATATATCATGCCAAAAATGCCAGCCAGCTGTGCTACATTTGCAATGTAAAACACTATACATTTCACTTTTACTTTCTCTGTGTATCTTAAGATAAGGCATAGGTAAGATTTAAGCCAGGAGGAGTTTTGTTATTAGCATTTCACAATTTCACTGATTAACAGCAAAAAAGCTAATAAAACAACTAATAATAAATAACTATCAGGTCATCAGCATTAGCCATTTTCACCACATATAATTATCAGTATCTTTTTCAATTTCAGTTTATCACAATTACCATATTATGCATGTAGATCACTAGATTTGTTTGAAGTCTGTATGGATGTCAAAATGTAACCAGAATTTAATCCCAGCAAAAGGGCATCCTGAAGACCTCCATTTGTGCTGATTGAATCATACATTAACCCACGAGAACAGAAGGTCTGACATCACTACCAGGTAGTTAATGATTATGCTTTCTATTGTCTCCTAATATTATCTTGAAAATGGCCATGTCAGGAGGCCTAGAAATCCCTCAGAGCACCTTATGCTTTTTTATTTTCAAGTGTTCTATTGTAGTATATGATCAGAGACAGAGAGAGAAATATGAATTAATTAAATGATCTATTAGATGTAGAAAAACATTAGGGCCAAAATCTGCATTTTTTTAGTCAGTTCTCAGTCAGGCAAATCTCCAAATACTTCCAGGCTCAGCTGTTGCTGGAGAAATTATTTCAAAGCAAAGCAGGAGCAAACAGACCAAAATATCCCCCCAGCAGTAGAAAGATTATTTCATATATTTATTTCAGGAAGGCATCCCATGGGCTTTGGTGGGAAGAGCAGAGGAAGAGCCACTAAGGCTTCCCTCTGGACCCCTGCCCTGGCAGGGTCACAGTAGATGCTTGGGGACAGCTACCAACAAAGGGCAAGCAAGACTCTCTGCTCCTTTAGTGGTGGGCAAACAGAGGCCTCAAGGAAAAAGGTATCTGAACTCCACCAACCTACATGTGAATGGTGTTCAGTCTTACTGGTGCAGAAAGATTTTGTGGCCTTGAAATTCAGAGCTTCAGAATCAATCCATCTTCTTAAACCAGGGTAGATTTTTAGTTGATAGCACCAATATATATTTGGATTTGTGAGACTCTTTAGAGGGATTAGATGCTGGGTGCCCTGGCTGCAGCAAGTCTCTGCTGGGATGTGGGAACATGGCAAAAAGATGCCCAGGGTATGGAATAAAGATAGGAGAGAGGCTGGAAGGGCACAGAGCCTGGAGCAGCTGTAATGAGATGCAGCAGAGCCAGGCAGGCACAGGCATGGATGAGGAAGGAGAAGGCAGAGCCGCTCAGGGAAGAGAAGAGGCCAGCACATCCCAAAGGCACGTCTTTGGCTCAGCCACTTCTGCAGAATCTAAGTTGCTATTTAATTGAGGTGCTTTAAAAAATGGATTTAGTTTGATAAAGTGATGATTAATCTTCATTATACTCCTCTGTGATCATCACAGCAAAAAGCTGCACTTGTATGTCTGCTTATCATCTCTTCTGAAAATCTTACTGGTAAAGAAAGACTTGATTGATGATTAGATTTTTGTCATCAAATCCCATTTTTGTTTACGTGCAGAAAAAAATGAAAGCCTCACTTTTGAGAGAAAAGGGAAATAAAAGGAAGCACAATAGCTGGGCAGTTATCTCTGACATTCATGTAATGCAGTGTGTGTCCTTACGTGACATTTATGTGAGAGAAAAAAGAAAAGCATCGATTGAAAAAGGTTACAGGAGTTCTTCAGGCATGAAGTCATCTCCAGGCAGCACAGTCACTGCAGTTTATAAACAGGTTCTGCTCACCCACTGCATTCACAGACTTAGGGCACCATTTAACACATTTGCTTGCTGACACTTCCTTAATACCCAGCTTTGATTTTCCTTTCCAACAGTAGCATTAAACCAGAAAATTAAGCCAATTGCTGATTTTGGGGAAGATGTTTGCAACCCCTACCCTTGCCATCCTGTCTTCCACAGAGGAAAAGGGCACTGCACTGAGGAGCTGAGCATTGGCTCAGGGAATTCTGTCTCCAGTTTGCTGAGGAAGAGCAGCTGGCATTCAGGTGGGGTCTTCTTCTCTCATCCCCAGGCATGGCTTTCTCTGAAACTGGGAAGTCAGGCAGATGGAAACAGGATGCAGATGTAGGTAGAAATGGCAGGGTGAGGACCACCGCTTCAACTCTGTACTAGTTTTAAGTTTGTAAGGAAGAAAACCCAAAGCTTCTCTTAAACAATCATTACATGAGCATCTATTTCAGTAGCAGTCACTTTACTTTTTGTTTATCTCTGGTTTCTAAGCACTGGGATTGACTCATGGCTTTTCTTGAGGTTCTTTTTATTTCTACAGGCGTGGCACCTACAATATTATCTTCATTCAGCTCAGAGCATGTCACCCCCCAAAAAGCTGCGCAGACATCCTCACAGTCACTAGGTTTGGCAGATCTTGCAAAGGTTTCTGAAGATGCAATTCCATGTACGGAGGCATAACCAAAGAGCTGTGAGAAAACAGGCAATATATCGACAGAAAATCACAGCAGTGAGGTGGAAGGCTTTCCATTTGGATACCCTTGCAGTGCTGTCTGACTTGTCTGAGGTGGCCTGGGACATCAGGAGATCTCATTCCATGGCTTGCTGTGGAAAACAGCTGGTTTTTAGAGAACACAACCCTCCTGAGTGAGGGTGGCCATATAACACTGCTGGAGCTGCTCCTGCAGTTGCTGGGTGTTGAATGAGCTTCCCAAGAACACAAAAGGTAGGAGTGGAGCTGCCTCCTCTTGACTCCTAGTCATAGTCTGTGCTTGCAGATGAAATTGTCTCTGTCACAAGATAAAAAAGATGCATGATAACACTAGCATCTTCCAGCTTATTTAACTGATTATAAGGCTAAAAGAAATGGTTATTATGCAAACACAGGCTTTTACATGGCACATAGGCAACACAGAGACACTCCCCCAGGCAGGTAACAATGAATGCATGAAGCATTGTGGTCTCATGAAGTTGTCTAAGCTCAAGTGGTCCTTAGTGTGTCTCCCAATATTATTTTGCAGTGTGTGATGAAGCATTACTCGACCAGAGTGACCACAGGCCTGTCTGCATGTGTGGGAGCACTGCCAGCCATAACAGCTTCCATTTTAGAGAGATGTCTTCTGGGCAATTCTATTTCTAGAATCTGGAAAAGAAAGCTTTTTAACCCTCACATCCAAAAGGAAAATAATACACTGTGCAATGTGTAAAGCTGTGTTCAGCTGATGTCATACAACGCAGCATTTGCTACTGCAGAAAGCAGCACAGGTATTTATTGCTGTATTATTTGAACCCAGATGTCTTCGTAATTTTATTGAAAAATCTTATTTTTCAATAAACAGGGTTCTGTTTTTTCCATAGTCTTGCAAATGCATTCCTGTTCCTCTTTTTTTCTTTCATTCCTGAATTGAGTGCATCATCTTCCACTTGCTGAAACTAAAGACGTGTAACACTTCTCCTTCACATGCCCTGGACAGCCTACTCCTGTCTTCTTTAATTCCAAGATTCTTTTTTTTTTTTTTAAGGGAAGGAAACACCCAGGTTCCAGGGAATTCTTTGTGAAACTCGTGATTATGAGTGAGGGTGGCAGGACTGTGTCTAATGACTCACAGGTGCAAAGCTGTACAGCCATGGAAAACTGCTTAAAAGCCGCTTGTGTGCCTGTGTGAGAAAGTCTGAAGTGAAACCCTCCTCCGACCCCGCAGTTTAGAAGCTCACGGTGGAGCTCTGCGAGTCTATGAAGAGGTGGAACAAAAGCCCGGGGGGATGTGCAGGGACCTGCTCCCTCTCCTGGTAACAAGGGCAAAGCACCGGCGCGGGGAGCCCCTTCCCTTCCCTTCCCTTCCCTTCCCTTCCCTTCCCTTCCCTTCCCTTCCCTTCCCTTCCTTTCCCTTCCCTTCCCTTCCCTTCCCTTCCCTTCCTTTCCCGCTCCCCGGGGATCCTCCTAGGGGCTGCCTGGGGAAAGATGGAAGTGGCAAAAGCAGAGACAGAAGAACTGAGGTGTCCAGGGAAGGGCAACAAAGCTGGTGGAGGGTGTGGAGCTCAAGTCCTGTGCCGAGGAGCTGAAGGGACTGGGGCTGTACAGCCTGGAGGAAAGGAGGCTCGGAGCGGAGGGAGCTGATGACTGTCTACAACTGCCTGAAAGAAGGCTGTGGCCAGCTGGGAGTTGTCTCATCTGCCAAATAACAAGCAGTAGGACAAGTAGGGAAAGGATAAGGGGAAATGGCTTTCAACTGACAGAGGATAGGTTTAGATTGGGTATTATGAAGAAATTCTTTACTTCTGAATGGGGGTGGTGAGACACTGGAACAGGTTTCCCAGAGAACTTGTGGATGCATCATCCCTGGAAGTATTCAAAGCCAGGTTGGATGGTGCTTCAAACAAGCTGGTCTAGTGGAAGGTGTCCCTGCCCATGACAGAGGAGTTGGAACTAGATGATCTTTAAGGCTCCTTCCAACACAAACCATTCTGCAGTTCTATGAATTCCACAAATTCGTAACAATCACAACACCACATTCGGTCATTTCTAGAACAGCAGCTGCTTTAGTAGGTGAACTTGAGGGGAGTAGCTATCAACTAGACAAAGATTTATTACCACAAAAACTCTAAGGGACGATTCAGATAAATTCCAGAAATTGAAAATACAAAACTACAGGAACAGCAAGGAAAAGTTCAGTCCTGTAGCTGTAACAATGCAATGCATAGCAAGATCCAAGTCATGTAAAAGTGAAACCATACACTAAAAATAGTAAAAAGCAAATATCAAAAGGATCTATTTTGGGGAAGATAGATGTGGCTCTACAAACCTTCTGGACAAAGCCACAGCAGTCTGCAGGAAATTTTGTGGTGCCTCAGTGAGCTCCTGTACTCCTCAGGCATGCTCACACACTAGGACAGCTAATGGGCATCTCATATGTAGTTCTGCCTGCTCCACTCATAGGCAAAACATCTGTCTGAAGTCTGTGCACCTGGCCTCTTCACTGGCTGCCTAACTCCTGCCTGAGCTACCTTGGAGACGAACAAAAAGACTTCTTGGGACATACAGGCATTGTACTTTTCATATAAAAAGGGGTGTTGCTGATTTTCAGAAATACTGCTCGAAGATGATTCCTATTCATGAATTTTAGTGCAGCAGGCTGACTTCTCTCTTGGTTGTAATGTGTTAAAGATTATATGGCTGACTTGGTACCATAACAGTGTGTCAAAATATGTTATCACGGTAAGAAATAGAAAACAGTTTCTTGTTGAGGCCTATGTTCAGCATTCTAACTGCATTTGGCAAAGCACTCAAATGTTTGTTTGAAATTATATTTATGTCCCACTGATTTCAGTGGGACTGAAATAAATCCCAAATGCTTCACTTATCTGAGAATTCAGGCTTAGTTTCATAACCATCCCCCATCACTACTGAGTTCAGTGGAAGCTCAGGGTACTTCTTGTTCAGTAGGAAAAATAATATTTTATGAGGTATTATCTTAATGAAAAAATTATGTCCCCTTTCTGTCATGAGTGAAAGAGAGGAGCACAAGGCCATAATATGTTCAGTTGAATAAAAGAGCAGCACACTGGAATGCAGGGGCATATTAGGAAAGCCTCCAAATTTTTACTTCACTAATACACGATGTTACCATAAGATGCAATTTCTGGAGGCTGGGAGTTGATCTGTTAGAAGAGGAAAATTAATAAATAGAGCAAAGAAAGCATGAGTGTTGGTTTGCTATGATGTATTTAGTACTAGTTGTATGTCACGAAGTACATAAATTCAGAAATCATTCAGAAAATGAGATTAATGACATACATTTTTGAGAGCCAAGGGACTGGAAGTCCAATGCTCCTAATTTGTTCCCTGGCCTAGCAGGCTGCAGGCAGATGTATCATGTGTGTTTGCCATACAGGCAATCTTTTTTTAAATTTTTTTTTTAAAGGAGATCACCACCATTCTCATTCAGCCCTGATCACTTCCTCCACAGATCCTGATTCTGTTGGATGGTTTTTGCACTATGAACTAATGTCTGGAAGGAGCTCAGCTGAAACCACAGTTTTTATTATACTGATGGCATCAGGCTGGACAGGAACCATAACACCACTGTTCGCCCCACAACCATCCTGAGGCACTTTCTTTCTATTTTGGACTGACCTGTTATGACTATGCTTGTGCACTTCCCTGTTTGGAAAGGAGAGTTCAATATGACAAGACAGCAGGAAGATATTCTGAGTGCAATCCCACCTCTAAGGATCTCCATTGGCTTGATTTGTATAATTTGGACTGTGTAGCTATGAGAAAGTGTGGACAAGAGCCTTAACTCACGTGTGAAAGGCACATTGTGAAACTGAGTAAATGCTTGTTTTGAGGAATAGTAACTGCTCATCTCTACAGATCACTAGGTAAAGGTAGCAAACAGAAAAGAAAACAGCAAGACTCTGTTCTGTATGTTTCTGTTATTTTACCATTCTCATCCATGGCAGTTGTAGGCCAGTTTGTAGACAGGATACTTTTCTGTTTCCGTTCCTGTCTTTTAAAAATATTAATTAAAAACTTCGCCTGGATTGCACATAAAAGGTGATCCTCAGACCACAAAACAAGTCCGTGTAATGAAAAAAGGGCAGCCAGGTTCAACTGGTTGCGAGTTTAGGGGAAATGAGCCATCATGTATTCAGGGCCCCAGGACTGCAGACCTATGTAGAGTAAAACTGCCATCGACACTAGTCTTTAAACTAGCCTCGTTTTAGGGGTGGGATGAACTGCTGGCGGAGATATAAAGAAGGGAATGTTACAAGTTACATTTCACAAGGTGCTTGGTGCTTGAAACAATGGCAGAAGGCCTCAGGGCTGGCTGTCCATTCGTGCTTTGGGCACGATGATCATCCCTGCAGCCACCCAGCAGTCACCAGCCTAAACCCTGCCATGGGCCTGCTGAGCCAGAGAAGGAGGGTGACCAAGGGCCTTTAGCCCATGCATTAGCACCACCTGATACAGTATATCTCCTCTGGGGCAGGGTGAGGAAGATGCCTCAGACCGTGACCATCACAGCTGTATGCAGCTGTATCCAACTGTATCCATCCAATAAACTCCAGTGAAGAGCAGGGCCAGAGGGAAACACAAATCCTTCAACAACCTGAGCCATGCATTCTCTGTGCACAGCCACTGCATTCTTCATTCCCCAGTGCTATGGGTCACAAAAATAGCCATCCTGATTCAGAAAGCTGCCACCTCGGCTATATATAGGCTGTTCTGTGTGTGGTTCAACACCGAGCTCTTCACACACATTAATATCCCATTGTGTCATGCAAGGCAGTGTCAGCACTGCCCGCTGGTTAAAGAATACAGCACACAGGGGAGGGCCACAGCCTGTGAACAGCATTCGCCCTCTCTGCTGTCTTAGAATAACAGGCTTGGGAAATCAGTAGGACTTGTCATGGTTGTGTCCCCGTGTGCCACCGTGTCTGTGGGGTGCAGCCCGTGTGCTTTGCAGGAGAGGAGCCACCGTGCTGCACGTGGATGAAAACTGCAGTCACCACCAGAGAGGAAAAAGATGAAGCTCAGATGTCTTTTTGTGAATGAAGCTTGTGCCCTGGTGACCCACCTCAAGCAGAGAGGGAAGAGAGGGAATGTTACTAAATATGCATTCTCAGAAGCTAACAGAGTGCAAGCTCATCGTTCTCTACAGAACGCACATGCGTGGAGTGGCCCGGAAAGCACCAGACGCTGCTTGTTAAAAATTGGCATCTCTTCAACACAGCTACCAGTGATTTTTCTGTAAAACACATTAAGATTCAGTATAAATGCCTTTATGGATTTCACACCACATTAAAAGGAGTGAGTGATTGACTACATTCCCAGTAGCTTATTTTTCATCCTTTGACAGCTGTTAACCAGACAGAAGCATTATTAGTTCAATTTCTCATGCTGTAAAAATATTTGGATATAGGAATTTGGCCAAATTTTTCCTTCTTGTTTCTGGTTTCCTATGAGAGTTGGTCAGATTGTTTTGACAAATCCAAGAGTGTAGCTAGCACAGCATCTTAGCATGAATACTGGGTTTAGAGCCAAGCCTCCAGGTTTGCTAAGCAGATTTGAAGCTCAAGGTAAAGAGACACAAGCTCTAATTACAGCACTCCTAAGCAAAGTTTCAGGGTCATCAGGGCTTGAATATGATTTTGCTCTTCACAAAAATAAGTGCTGCTTATGGGATGTGGCGTGTCTGGTTCAAAAGAAGGATCTCCCTGACACAGTCAGTAGAGGGCATATGAAAAATTTATATTGAATGCTAATGCTGATGTGAATCTGTTTTTATCTTGTATAGACTGCAGACAGGAGAATGTCCTTCCTGTTCATCAATCTCTTCAGTCTTTATTAGAACTTCTTTATTAAAACTTAAAAAACTTCTGTGTGTCTTCTGAAATTTGCCATCCCTCAAGGCAAACTCCTTTGCAATCAAGTGCTGAAGTTCTTATAGTGTAAAGTAGGGAAAGAAAAGAATTTTCCAAATGCCTCAATACCACTGGCAGAGTTTCTAGCATCTGCTAAGGCCCCCAGAGAATTTACACTACCCAGGCATTATTCATCATTTCAAGCAAAATGACTGTGTAAAGCAAGGAGATAGTTACACAGCATCGAAGTGAATTAACTGCTCTGCATTCAATTCAGAGGAGCCAACAACAGAGCCTGAGTGTTTCCAAGACATTCAGGTGCCACAGACAATCCCACTTCTCTCCCTCAAGCTCAGGGCTCCACCAGTTCTGTGACAGAAAACCAAGGGACTTGGTAAATCACAACCATGTCTGAAAGAATTCCTCGTGTTCTGAGAAGCAAACATTTGAACCTTTCTCAATATGGTCATCTGAATATGAATTACACAAGTTCACAGAGCATACAGAGAGAAAGTTTTGGACTGACTATAGAAGAAATTTTAACACCTACTTTACTGGAATATAGTTATTTTCACATCAAGTCTGAATTTTGAAATGTAAATGTTAAAGGTCAAAGCTAAATTACAAAGTAATTTCTGTTTTTCAAATGTTTAAATAATTTTCTCTTTAATAGGCACACCAGAGACAGGCATATTACAGGAGTGTAAAGCATTTACTGGTGAGCAGCATAAAATAGCTACTGCAACTCTGAAGTCTGCAATTTTAGCATTCTTAAACAACACTAAGTACTTGTTTCTTGTTCCAACTAAGTATTTATGATTTTATATGCAGATATATAACATTCTAAGTAAGCTAGTGGCAGAGAAAATGTACATTCAACTTCCGCTCAGCTTTGATGCAAGTTACAGGGTTTTGCTTTCCACACCATGGGAAGAATAAAAGTGTTAGCAAGAAAACTCTTCTTTGTAGCTAAAAGTCCTGGAGAAGCTTCGTAAAATGAACAAACAACCACCAACCAAGGAGAAACCAAAGCTGTCATGCCCACTTCAGTCATAAAGAATATGTTCACACTGCAGAGCATTCATGTTTCCATTTGCTAGATCAGAAAAGGAGTTCTGATTTTTCAGGAGTTTCAAAAAAAGCAACATCTCATACTCTTAGATTCCCTGCTTGTCCAAAGGCTTTCTGCCACACTCCCACACTCCCAGGATAGAGCTATGTCAGGTAGGGCAGGGAAGCTGTCCCTGAATAATCACCCAACTCTTGCAAATAACAAGCAATGGGGCAGAAGAAAGTGGCCCCAAGTTGTGCCAGAGGAGGTTTAGATTTAGATTGGATACTAGGAAAAATTTCTCCACCAGAAGGGTTTTCAAGCCCTGGAACAGGCTGCTCAGGAAAGCCCTGGAGTCACCAGTGCCTGGAAACATTCAAAGAAGTTGTACCTGTGTCACTCAGGGTCATGGTTTAGTGGTCAATAGTGTGGTGCTGTGTTGGAACCCTGGTCACTGAGAATTTTAGACTTTCTATGCTGACAGGCACTGACCCCAAGAGAACACTGCATTTGACCTGAGGCCACAGAGAAGGCTTTCAAAATTGAATGACAGAACTGGGCTTATGGGTGTGTAGTTTGAATAGAAGTGTATAATATCATATGGTGGAAAACTTAGAACTTAAGGTTTTAGAATATAGCAATATATATAAAACAAGATGGAGGTTTTAGGGCAGAGGTTTCCTTCTACTTCACCTTCTTCTTCATCGGTGTAGGCGATTTTGTGTAATTGGATAAAAAATTCTGCATTGCAGGCCACAGATGATTGGTTATTGGGTTAAAAATAAAAATAATTTAGGTGTCATTTCTTAATTGGACAATTTACCCTTAAAAGGCCTTGTAGCGAGAGAGATATGTCTCCATTTTTAGTTTGTTAGCTTGAAGTGCTGTAGAACTCACAGTTTGTGAAACTGGAATATAGATAAGGAATATTAAACATCTGAATCCGAACAAGAAATACCATCTCGCACATTTAATCCCAACCCTGGCAAAAAAGAAGATAAAACAAGAGTGTTGGGTTAATGGTTGGACTCGACGATCTTGGAGGTCTTTTCCAACCCACATGATTCTGTGACTCTGTGATTCTAATGAGTGAGCCCTGAGCACAGAGCAAGGACACAGCATTAGTGCACCAAGAACAGCCTGACTGACTCATGCAAAACCGAGCTGAATAAATCCCACAACAGTGGGATTGCTGCATGACAAAAATTTTTAGCTACATGGCAACCCTGTGGCTGGGATCTGAGAGGGTACCTGTGTCCATCAGAGCACTATTCCTGTACAGCACTTGCTAGGAGTCAGCTGTGGTGCCCAACACTGTGCATGAGTCTCCTCTTCCTGCACAACTCACTTTCTTCTTTGCATCTGCCCCACCCAACAAGGGCACTATAGAGCAGTGAACAAGGTCATATAGCAAAGTCATTACTGCCAAACACCGTGTATGAGGCATTAGGTTCAGTATTCACATGAATTAAAAGAGAAACCTACTTTTATTTTCCTAGGCTTACTCATATAATTAATTAATATCTCAATCAGCCAAGAACAGGCAAAGACATAACAGTATTTCAGTGCATTCCTTGGGGAAACACTGCGCAGAGACAGCACAATTAATTTAGAGAAGATCCATTTAGATAGCAAGTTAATTTTAATGGCTAGAAGTAGACAAGAGAACCATTTTTCAGAAAACACCAAGAAAGTCAAATTTCTTTTCCCTTACCTGTTGTCTGTCTCCATTTTGTTTGAAGGCAAAGACAAGCAGAAAGCGTAGCAAAACCCATGTTGAATTTCTGCAGATTTCTGGGGCATTCAGGCCAGGTAATAGAGAAACTCACTGCTGCTTTACTGGGTAGGCAAATTTGTCCCCCAGCTCATCTACCCATTGAAATAGTATCAAAGCCTGAAATTACACAGTCTGGTTTAACTGCATTAAAATCAGTTCTCTTATGTATTCTCTCTCCCGGTATTAGAAATACAGCTTGCCAGAGCTAAGTCAATTAATTAATTAGATATTTTTTTGCCTGTCTTGCAGTGATCTGACTGAACATGGGGGTAGAGGGGGGGAATAGCAAATAATCCTCATTCAATTTATAAGCAAACTAGGTTACTGTAAAGTTGTCCTTGTCACAGAGTGCCAAAGTGCAGTATGCAGTTCTCGCCTCCTTGTGGGTTGCCATCTGCCATTGCAACTCCCTCTCCTTCCTCTGGCTCCCTGTTGGGGTAAAGTTGATGTCAGAGGCTTTGGCAAGCAGTGGGAAAAAAAAATAAATCCAACACTGTGAGTTTTCTACAGGCCAGTGCAGTCTGTTTCTAATATTGCTTCAGTCTGTGCCTTCAGGAAATAAAATTAAACAGAGCTTGTGCTGCTCTCAGGTTCAGTCCCTAAATTGCTGTAAAACAAGTGCACTGGAGAGCCTCTGTTCAGCCCAGGAGGTGGGATTGTTGCAGGGAAATGTTCTGCATTTTCACACCACACTGCAACACTCAGTGACTACGCCACACTAGTGAAACTGGGCTTTTTATTTTTGAATAACTCATCTTTGGGCATTTAAAAATTGCATCCAGTGTTTGATTTCAACAACTGCATCTCTCAACAGCTCATGGGAGGCTTTTTCTTGCAGTGTGAAGTTCTTCTGCCTGTGTTTGCACAGGTCATTCATTACACTCAAGCACAAATTAGGCTCCACTCAAGGAAAATTTCACTTTGAAATCATAAGGCAAAATGGGATCTGCTGACTGCCATGCAATAACCAACAAATCAGAATTGGAGAAAATATCTGCTTCTACATCCCCAGTCAGCTTCCATCCAGACTGCTTTTGCAGCATGAAATAAAAGTCCTGGGTGTTACTGATTAAGATCACACATTCTCTGAAAAATAAAGCGGATTTCAATAACTGTTTTCTGCTATAGCTGACTCTATCTATGGTGTTTATATGAAAGGAAAATTAACTGACTACAAATTAAGAAGATGCCTCTGTCTGCCCAGGAAATCTCTCCTGTAGCTATCTCAAACCTGCTTTTACATCCAAATGGATATTTGGTTTCCTGGCTTTTTTAGAAAAAAAGAAGTAGGACACAGTGTAAACTTACTAGTTTATGAAGTGTTCATTATAATTTAATTCTATGCTTGTGCAAGACAGAACCTGAACTTTTTGGGCAAAATTTGTCCAGTAAAGACCATGACATTCATGTCAAATACAAGGTCTGAATGTTGGGCAAGAGAAATGTTCAGGAGAGGCTCTTTTATATATGTGGTTCCATCATTTCATTCTCACATCACAGTGCAACAGAGGGAAATGAAGTCCAATGAGTTTTTAGGTAACTATTGTTATAACCTATATTTTATTCTATTTTAAGTTTGTAAAAATGTAATTTTAAATTAAATAGACATGTCTGGCTCTTTGGAGCTAAGCAGGCAATTAATAGAAACCAGTGCAATCTAAGCACCCTGACTCACATTCCCAGAGGCAGAGCTGCTGTGGCTTAGGATGCTCTATTTTGCAGATTAGTTCTTTCACAGCAGTGTCAGCAATAAAATGTTTGTACCTCAGCCACAGCAATGCCAGAGCAGATATATCACTGAAAATTCATCTTCATCAGAGGTTTAAACAAGTATGCCTGCACCAGACCAGGAACAAAGGCTTTCTTCTTCCAGCTCCTCTACAAAAATGTTATTTCTAGGCAGTGGGGCAAGGATGATATCTAGGGATAGCAGGACTAGTTTTTTCAGAGCTTCTCTCTGGATGCTGTGCAGCTGGTGGGAGCAGAACTGGGTGTCAGCATCCACGGCAAGATGTTTCCTCAGGTCCCTGCACGATATTTCTGTCAGAGCAGGAATTAACAAAGAAAGGAAAGGTTTTCCTCCAAAGTTCACTGAATGACTGTCCATTTTTCCAGACAAAAGGCAGCACTTAACCCCATCATTGCATTGAAAAGGAATATTCTTGAACAAACCCTCCCACAAAAGTGGCTTGTTTTATGTGAGGTGTAAAAAGATTTCACGCTAAGATAAATTAACAATTATTTGCCATGATGCAGCAACCTTATCCTTTCAGAGTCATTCATGCAGCTTTACCCTGGGCAATATATATAGATCTATCTGTCCCATGGCTATAAGTCTTCACACAAATCTGCCAGGCATTCAGCTCTAATACCCTTCACACGAGGCTACTGGTTCAGCTTGTATCTATTGCTTAATCAATGAGCAATAAAACTCCAGCCACTGCCAAACTGCCACTTCAGCTAATAAAGGCTTGGTCTGCTTTGCCAGAGTATCCTAATCACTAATAATGAAATAATGTAAGTAGATCTGATATATTTGGAAGTTGTGGGGGTTTTTTTCACCAAAATGGAAATTTAGTAAGTCTTAGAGTTTTATTCCTCACTGAATTACTCTTTAATTGGGCCTGTTTGCCTCCCCTGCTATCTGTAGCTGCAGCTCTCCCCTACTCAGTATATGGAGAAATCTTTAACACCATCACCTATATAGCTGCAGCAGACTGTAGAATACCACTATCCATCCCTGGATAAAGACAGATTTAATACCTACCCTTTTGCCCCAGTGGGTTAGAAAAACTGACTGGTGGTATTGCACCTTCTCTGGACTGACAAAGATAATAGCAGCAGTCTTGGTTTGCACCAGTAGCAGACTGTAAAGGGACTGGGAGCAGCCTCATAAACACAGTAGCAGTAACAAATATCAATAATTTGTCATGTATTTCTGTTTCCTGTGCCTCTATGTTACAGAGGGCACTGAGCTGAGCCTGTGCATACTACAGAAATCTCTGGCTGGGCTGTAAAGGATCCTTGGACCTTAGCACACAATAATAAGATTAACAGAGACAGTTTGGGGGGGAATCTGCACTGAAACAGCTCAATTTCTATCTCCTGAGGTCCTGAAGATTAAATAGCTACTGGAGAGCCAGAAGCACTGGAGGTCTGTTGAGATAAGTAAGCATGCCTGCCCTGCAAGCAGTGGTTTGTAAATCCATAAAGGATTCTATGGAAAGAGGTGCAGTGACATAGAGGTAAAGGCTCTTATAGAAACCCTGCTTAGTGGCTGAGGGGAACAGATTCACCTCCCAATCAGCCAGCAGTGAAAGATCTTATGCCTCTTTACATTTCCATGGATTGAAAATATGTAGGTAGGTAGAATGCCTTACAACAACAATGAAAAAAAAAAAAAAATCCCTGAGTAACACCCTTAGTGGTTATCTCATAGGAAAGATGTTTGTGAGAATTCTCCTGTATTGGTGCCCATTCTGCTGTCTTTTTGGGGGAAGAAATCTCTCTGCAGTGAGTAAAACATGGCTTCCTTTCTAAAAGCCTGGTAAAATATTTTTAATTGGTGGATGAATTACATCCTTTCTAATGTGGTGTGCAAATGTTAGGACACTTTTAACATAATTTCCAGTCATGCTCGTTGGAAATACTTTATTCAGGAATGGCTGGTTTGTTCTCTGCAGAGTTTGCAGATGTAGATGGGGTAAGTGGAGAAACATCTGCTGCTCTCCAGTTTTGGCAAGGCCTGGATCTCAGTGCAAGGTTTGCAGGAAGTACCAGAGACAGAATAGTTAGAAAAAGTGCATACATTGCATATATGGAGTCCAAGGCTGATCATCTTCCATACTGTGATATTTTTCATAGAATCATAGTTTGGGTTGGAAGGGACCTATCTTCCATGTGCCTCGGTGTAGACTCTGGGAGGATCTGTTCTGTGATCTTCCCAGCCGCAGAGGTGAGGATGACAGGTTGCTCATTCCCAGAGCTCTCGAGGTACAATGTTTCCCTTTTCCCAGTCACTTGGGACTTCACTTGACTGCCATGACTTTTCACACATCATGGAGAGTGGCTTGGCAAGTACATCAGCCAATTCCCTCAAAACTCTGGGATGCATCTCATCAAGTCTCATAGATCCATGTATCTTCGAACTCCTCTGTGGCTTCCAAACCTGATCTTCCCTTGCAGTACCCTCCAGGGAGGGTAAGAGGTGTGGGAAGACAGGTTGCCAGTGAAGACAGAAGCAAAAATGTTGCCTTCTCCTCATTCACTGTTGCCAGCATTGTTTCTCTGTGTATGCGTGTGTGTATGTAACCTCCTCTGATGTTGCTTTTCTGGCTGGCATACCTGTAGAAGCTCTTCTGCCCTGTGTATCCCTTGCCGAGTTCAGCTCCAGCTGTACCTGGGCCTTCCTGACCCCACCCCTATACAACTCAGCAACATTCCTTCACTCTTTCCAGGATACTTGTGCCTGCCTCCCCTGTCTGTGCATTTCCTTCTTGCCCTTTAGCCTGACCAGCAAGTCCCAACTCAGTTATGCTGGTCTCTTGCCTTCCTTCCCTGATTCCTTACACTTGGGGATTGCTGGCTCTTGTGCTCTATGGGAAAGCATTTTTAAGGAGCTGCCTTTTTGCTGAGGGCAGTTTCCCAGGGGAACCTATTGACTAACTCCTGAAAAGCTGGAGTTTTGCTTTCCTGAAGTTCAGGGTACTGACTCTTTGCCTGACCCCTATCCTTCAGGACTGAAAACTCCACCAGTTTGTGATCACTGCAGCACAGGCTGACTCCAATCTTGATGTCCCCAAATGGTTTTCTTGTGTTGGTGACCATCAGATCCAGTATCATATCCCCTCTGGTTGGGCTGTCTATTACCTGGCTTAGGAAGCCATCCTCCCTGCATTCCAGGAGTCTGCTGGATTTCCTACAGCTCATCGTACTTCTTTCCCAGATGTTGCAATTGTTGAAGTCCCCCATCAGGACAAGAGCCATGAGCATGGTTCCTTGTGCAGCTTATTCCTTCATCAAGAGGTACCCCTTGAACAGTAAGAAACCAAATAAAATTTGCAATGCAGCTCCACTGCCATAAAGTTCAAAGGTACTTATGGTTATATATCAAAGAGGAGGATTGTATGCAAATCTTGAGTTTAGATGATTGTGCATGGCTCAGGTAGCAGCCACACCTGAAATTATGGGCACTTCCAATCCATACAGCATAAAAGTCAGTGCACTGGTAAAAAGAAACAACAAATATGGTCCAGGGCAACAAACAGTATTTTAGGCTTTAGTGCTTGTTTTGGCTGGGATACAGTTAATTTTCTTCACAGTGACTGGTATGGGCTATACTTTGGCTTAGTGCTGGAAATGGGGTTGATAACACAGGGATATTTTAGCTGTTGCTAAGCAGGGCTTGCACAGTGTCAAGGCTTTTTCTGTTCCTCACACCATTCCACCAGTGAGCAGGCAGGGTGTGGACAAGCAGTTTGGAGGGGACACAGCCAGGACAGGTGACCCCAACAGACCAAAGGGATATCCCATGCCATATGGCATCATGCTCAGCATATAGAGCTGGGGGAAGAAGGAAGGTGGGGACATTTGGGGTTATGGCTTTTCTCTTCCTGAGTCACTCTCACATGTGATGGACCCCCACTTCCCTGAGGATGGCTGAACACCTGCCTGCCCATGGGAAGTGCTGAATTAATTCCTTGTTCTGTTTTGCTTGTGCATATGGCTTTTGCTTTGCCTATTAAATTGTCTTTATCTCAACCAAGGACTTTTCTAACTTTTACCCTCTTGATTCTCCACCCCATAGTGCTGGTAGGGGAATGAGTGAGCAGCTCTGTGGGGCTGAGTTGCCAGCTGAAGTTAAATCACAACCACCCATAAAATAAATTTGTATTACATGGAGGACGTATGAGACAAATTTTGAACTATCTAGCACAGTGAATACTCAAGAGAGAAACAAGCAGGCTTTATAAATGCTATCAAACTGACAGCACAAATGAAAGAAGGGGATTATTTAGTCTCAGAAAATAGTAGGTCAAAAAGAAAGGCCCTCAAGCTGGGGAAAGTTTAGATTACAAAAAGCTCTTCATGGAGCAATTAGATGGTCATATGTATATACCTGAAAGGAACTGAAAAATATGTGTTTTGATTGTTTAAAAGTTGCCGTTAGAGTAAGAGTGTCAGAGCAAATCCCTATTGAAAATTGCCTGCAGTAGCACAGAATGAGACATGCTCTTGGTTCATGGAATTAATAAAGGCAGCTAACTGGGAAATAGCTCTGGTGCCTGAGTCACCCTGTACCTGGTATTTTACATCTTTTGCAAAGTAGGTATAAAAGTGCTAATATGTAGTCAGAATAAAAACTCATTATTCTGGCTGTAGTGAGCTTCACACTTCTTTGACTGTGTTGTCAATTTCTACATATGGCAGTATCAAATCCACTTCTCTTGCTGTATGTATTTAAGTAAAGTTTAAAGAAAACAGAAAATATCTTTGTCAGAAGGCCATACTGTCCTTTAAATGCATGGAGAAGGACTGAATGATCTCAGTTCTGACACCAGTATCTATCCTTTTACATGTATTATTCTCCTCACTAGTGAAGTCAATAGGAATAGCAGTTTCCCCCTTCTACACTTTTTATGGATCACATGCCAAAAGTACATGATGTGGTTTACTTTGGAGTTTTTTCATTAATATCTGCAAAGTAATCAGTGAAGTCAACAGCACTCTAGAAATAGGGATACAGTCTTATCTAAATAGGTTTTTGACAACAGAATAAAGAATTGGAATGGATTCACATCTGCTAATTTGTTTTCTCCACATGGACAGCTCTTCTTGTAGCAGCACTTCAGATATAATGCATTTAAATGGTTACTGTGTTACAGCTTTTTCTGCTTTTCTGAGAAAAAGTAGCTGATGTTCTTTTCTAAAAAAGAATAAAGGTTAAATGTGATTTTAAGAAGAAAAACACATTTCTTTTCATAGCAAAATAATTTTAAGGCAGGCCAACCTTGAGTTCAAACTAATTGGTAAGATTCCTTCAAATTAGTTATGGATTGTCACTGTCAAAATCTGTTTCTTTACAGTAGCATGACATTTTCCATCCCTTCAGTTCTCACAGGAATGTTACCAAATTTTGATGACAGAGCTTTCAGAAAGCCTGTAGAATTCATGTCTAAAATGTGGCTATACTCCTAAACTATTTTTCAGAATTAGAAAGGATAATACTGTAACATCAGATCACTTCAAGTTAGCAGTGACGACTGTTCAAACTAGTTCCTTAAAAGGCTCAGAACTGGGAGTGATAAAGACTGATTAAATTAATTGGCTCTGGGAAACTCCCAAAGACTTTCCCGTGTTTCTTATGCAAAAGAGAGAAAACTCACAACTATTCCAACTTTCCTATGTTCAAGAAAGATAAGTACATCCAGAGTTCCTCCTGCTTTGGAAATGTTTTTGGAGAGCATGTTCTACAGATACATAAACTACCTGGCACTGTGCTTACTCCACATTTATGCTGATGTGAATAAAACCTGGAGGGTCTCCTCAGAATAAAGCCTATTTTAATGACACCCAGAGCAAAGCCTTAAGAAAGTCTCTCCTCCCATTTAACTCACAAAGTCCATTTTCTAAAAATGTCTAGTTCATATTAGTCAGTGTATTGTTCTAATAAATCATTCCTTAATTGACTTTACAACATTATATGAAAGACTGAAAGTTTCTCAATATTTCAGTCATATGGAGTTCAAAAATAAGAATATCTTAAGGACACGTAAGGGCATCCATCAGATGAGCAAAGAGAGATAAATGAGGGCATGTATCATTATCCACTTAAATGCTACGACCCCATCTGTAAACTAATGAGAATTCATTACAAAGATACTAGAGAAAAGCAGATTACCCTGGATTTATGGAAAGGTAAATCTGGTTTTGCCTATTGTCTGTTTGCTTGTTTTCAAAGTCCTTACAAATGAACAGCTGCCACCTTCTTTATTGTGCTTCTCTAGTTTTTCCTCTCTGTGAAACTGAAAAGATTAATATTAGAAACCTGATTCAGATCCTGAATCAGGATCAAATCTGTTGATCTGCTTTGTGAAACACCTGAGCTTAAGGCAGGGATGCTTCTTCATTTGCATTCTCACACAACCTTAGCAAGTGTCAGTTGGAGAAGATTTTTGAGTGACCACTGATGATATATTCCCCTTTCCATGTATGATTTTTCTGGAGAGGTTTTGCACTGACCTGAAAATTATGAAGAAGGGCTGGAAGAGACTGTGATAGGGGACACATAAAACTGGGATAATCGGCCACAATACCTGGGAGTCACATAATCCTTAAGGTTAGAAAAGACCTTTAGGATCATTGAATCCAACCACCAACACAGCATGGTCAAGTCCACCACTAAATTCTATCACTAAGTGCCACATCTCCGTATTTTTTAACATCTCTAGGGATGGTGACTGCACCACTTCTCTGGGCAGCCTGTTCCAATGCTCGACTACTCTTTCAGTGAACAAATCTTTCCCAATATCCAATCTAATATGATATCTAGGGAAAAGATGCAAACAGAAATTAGTTAGGAGTCCAGTGTGAGATGGCATGCAGCACCAGCTCTTCTCAGAGCATCCAAGCCCTGCACCAGCATTTCTCATTTTTTCAGGTTTATATAAAAAGTAACTGGGTTTGCAGTGAATATTCTAGCTCCCCATTTCATCAGATACTGGAAAGTACAAATAAACATATTTTGTAAGGATACAGATGAACATGTGAGTGAAGATGGGAAGTGCATGGAATGGAATTTCCACATTCTTTCTGCCCCTTCATGTGGTTTTGGATCTAGAGAGAGGAAAAAGAGCAACAACACACATGGACCTTTTTAGGGAAAAAAGGCCAATTTTATTGAGCGGAGAGCTTGTATTTAAAGCATGTTACGAGAGACTAGAACAGGACAGTAGCTTATTGGCTAATTGGGATAAACAACCAAGAGACCAGGCCTCAGGATGTATCCCATGGGAAAACAACAGGTGTTAATCTTTATTATGACTAGCACTTTGTTTTTCACCAGATTCTAAGTTGTTTTTGACCATTTATCACCTTGGGAAATTTCCTTTCTGTCTGCAGCTAACATCAGCTTCTCAGCCTGGGAAGCAAGAAGGATTCAGGCTTGAGAGAAAAGATTCTCGAGCTGTAATTTTGCAGCTCCCTAGGTGTCTCTGTCCACACCTTCAGGGCTTGCTTCTTTATATTAATAATTATCATGAAATATGAATTCATTTTGAGAGGGTCTTGCTGAACTCTATGAGTTGTTTTGGTGTCTTAGGCCAGGAAGAGGAGTGTGATGCTCCCTGGGGCAAGTGAATGTGCCTCTAAGGCAGCTGGATGTGTTTGTATAGGAAACTGGTGGCCTACGGACAACTTTTGAAGTCACAAAGCCTGAGCACCAACCTCTGTGCTGGTAAGGCACACAGAGGTCCTCTGTTCATACAAGAGCTCCCTGTTGGACAGGAGCTCCTTACCACCTGGGTGCTGTGAGCTGTCCATCAAGGTCTGTCAGAGGAAGCCTCATTCCAGTAATCCCTGCTGACGCACAGTTAAGAACTTTAAAGCACTGATGTAAATTGCAGCAGTCTGGCAGCTGCTATAAATTATATCCAAGTAGGGCTGGATCAATGAAGTCTCCTTGGATTCTGCTCTTCCTCGTACCAGGAAGAGGCTCTAATGCTTGTTCTTATTCTTCTGTCTTAAATAAGGGTGCCATGGCACAAAGAAATTGGACAATTCAAGGCAAAGCATGGAAACTGTTGGTCACAGCACATTTCCTCAGTCAGGTCTCAATGTGCACATATTTCCTGCTTGGTTATGACTTTAGTTGGTCCCCTCATCTCCATCCCATACTGAGGTGTCCTGTTAAGAAAGAGGGAAACTCAGCAAGTGCTCACTTGGAATTTTGCTGCTCTCTGTTAAGGTTTGTTGTACATGAGGAACAAATTCTCTTGCCTGCAGTATTCTGGCAGTGAGTACTTTTTGCAGATTGATTAAATGCTTCAGCTTTGCTCAGTCTATTAATCTCAGCAGCCATTTATTGCTTCATATACTACAGTGCATTGGGGATTATCTCTTAAGCACTGTGTGTAGAAGGCATGTAGCAGCAAGATACAAATCTTGTGTCTTGGAAATGCTTCTCTGGAAATAAAGAAAAGCAGTTGTCAGTAGAAAACAGGATGGCTTATACTGGCACTGGATGCCTCAAACTTTTGTCATCGATACTGCAAACTCCAACGTCCTACATCACTTAAGTGATACTGACTCAGAAACTGTGGGATAGCATAATATACTGCTGCTACACCCTTTCTTGTCTGTTAATTCCCAGTGATACCTGACCCAGTGGAAAAGGGACTTGCAATGCTGCAAACTTCCTAGAACAACATGAGCAATTGCTGTTGTGTGTTGGCTGGAACATTTAGCCTCTTAACCCAGTGATCTCTTACCACTTCCTCACAATGTCGCATGTATTGTCATTCTGCATATTAAGCATACACTTAAAGGTAATAAGTGCATCCTAGTGGACTAAGCAAACATATATCAATTATGTTAGCAGGGAAGCCACCAGCATGAATAAAGCTACCAGACACCGTTACTGACTTAGAAACATCGCCTGTCACTCCCTAAATCCTTTCCTTGGTTGCTTGCTTAAGTAACTAGCTACTGGATTTTCTTTCATTTCACCAATGTAAAAACAGATTGCAGGCACATGCATCAGGATGAATTAACTCTGAGTTTACAATACAGGTAACCAGGTTGTTTTCACACTTCTAGTTATTTGAATGGGTTCATATAGCACTTATTTTAGAGACCTTGATACCCACTGAGCAGTGATGCACATGCACAGAGAGAAAAGACTGTGATCAGAGTGTTCTGATGCTCCTTGCTTTCTGGCTGCTCTGTTTATCCCACTCTAACACATTGGCATTTAGATGTCTGTCTATTCATGCCCATCTCTTCTCCCTTTGTGCATTCCTGAGTCCTTGACTCTTTGCCTTGCTAGCCCATAAATGTGTTTCACCTGTCTTATCTCTTTTGATGGACACATCTTCCAGACTTGAACCCCTTGACTTACTGGAAACAATGGAATAGAAAACAGAAAGTAGTTTTGAAGCTGAACATTTAATGAGATTTACAAGGTGACTTGAAGATCTTTGAAAACAACACAGACAAGATCAGCAATTATTAGCACCTGGCCACGCTACAGAGTTTCCTGACAATCTACTCTGGCAGTGACATGGAGAGAGTTTAGGCCATGAAGGAAACTGTGATGCCTTCCAAGAGCCCAAACATGAATTCTTTGTCTCCCAGAATGGGGACATTCTTTGCCAACACCAGCCTGGGCACTCAGCCCTGCATCTCTGCTGCCTGAGCATTCAGGTCACCAACAGCCTAGCTGAGAGTTTTGTTTCTCCCCAGCGCCTTGCCATCCTCATGTTACTGCTTCCCTCCAAGTCTTCAAAATGGTTCTTGACAACCATCAAGCAAGTCCCCCACTTGGTCCTATTTCCCTGTCCAAAAAAACCCCAAATGCCTATCCCATCAGGCGTGCACTTGCCACTCAGCTGGCTTCTTCTTTTTAACAGTGACCTTAGTTCCCCATACCACTTATTCTGGTCCTCACAATATTAAATTGTTTTTGAGGTTTCTTAACTAAAATTTAATCTTATCAAGAACAACCCATGTGTTATTATCTAATGTATGATTTGATGAGGAAAATATTAACGCCAAAAATTAGGGTTGGCTTTTTGCATCATCCTGTTAATTCTGAGTAATGTTTTGGAGCAATTTTATTAAAACAGGAATCAGTCTTAGATTTTAACATCATTCATTTTCTTTTATTTTGGTCCATTAGTTCAGTGATAACAATGGGGGGGAAGCTAAATTTTGTGTTGCTTTCTTCCTTGCCCCAAATTTATAATTTTATTTGTTTTAAACTTGTTTTCCTTTATTTGACAACAGCCAAAAATGAGTTTTGCTTCCCTTCCCCTTCCTATATGAGCAGTGTGTTTCTAAGTGGTTTTGCCTTCACCAGTGCATTTTAAAGTTTTGTGTGGTGGTCACGTCCAAAAGAGAAGCAAGCAATGCACTTCACAGACCTCCCATGATTATTCCTGAGTGCAGAACAGCTGGAGTGGCACACCAAAGAGCAAGGGCTGCTGTGAAGTCTCTCACAGCAGGGTAGGGTGACCCTTTCTCTGTTCTCATGCCAGTGACCCAGCATGAACCTCATCAGTTTCTGGGGTCAGAGAAAATTATCTGTGGTAAGAAACCTTTAGAGAGAATCTGGACAAAGTCATATCTCCAAAATTTCCCAAGATTTTGAGCAGCGCCATAGATCATTGATGTGGATGAATGAAAAAAAAATAAAAACAACAAAGAAAACAAACCTGAAACCCATGAACCACCCTTTTTAGTTTTGCCGATTTAGCACCTGTAACATCCCTTCGAGGCATCAGGCTTAACCATTTCACAGTTTTACGTGAACTGAAAAGTAAAAGGTGAAATAAAGTTCAGGGATCTCCTGGGACTCTACAACCCTCTGATACATGGAATGTTTCTTAGACTAGAGAAAGTGAAGGACAAGTGGAAGTCAAAGGCATAACAGCAAAGAGAGAAACGTATAGAAGTGATTAAAGAAAGAAAGAGGGTTTCAGTCTGACCTGGCAGCTGCCAGAAAACACCTGCAAGATAACAGAGCACAGTCTGGCCATAATAAGGGGGCAATTAGTGACTATGGAGAGAGTGTGACAGCACAGGGGCATTATCAATAGTTCATTATTATTAAATGGCCGCTCAAAGCTTTGCCATCTCTTTGCCTCAGTCTGACAGAGACCAAATTGCTCCCAAAGGTGCTATGAATTGGACGCAGACCTTCAATACATGGAGATCCTCAATAAGAAAGATTGTTCACCAAGACCCTAAGCCAGATCACCTTAACTTGCCTCTTTTCATAGTACCAAATAGTCTCAAAAATGTGTGTATGTACCTTTGGTGATATTTTTTTTGATGCACATCAGTGGCAACAGAATCTTATTTTGTCTACTTAGTGGAGCTATGTCTGATTAAGTGTCTTCTCATCAGCTGTTTCTAAAATTCACAACACAAAAAATGAAAAGAAATAATTCTGAAAGGTGAGTATGCAGTTTTAAACAGGAGAGTAAAATCTTACTGAGGGAAAAAAATCTGGACAATGCACAGAAAACCTTTCTGGGCCTGTTGGTGATAGTGGAAGATAGATCATCTATTCTGTGTTACAGGTAAACAATGATCAACATTCCTGAAAGCACACACAGGCTGACAAATTATCCCTCTGATCCATCAAGCAGATCTCCTTGCACCTGGTGGGCTGGTGTGCATTATCCCATTTTAACACTCACATGGATACACAGAGCATGCGAAACAAAAGCTTTGCAACTGAAAATTTTCAAACAGTATTTTAAAAAAATATTCCCTCTTCGTGGCAGCTGTGCCAGGCACCTCAGATTGTGTGCTGCTGGCAACTGCTGTTCAGGAGAGCATCTTGTGGGCTGTTCAGCTGTCCTGAAAGTCTTCAAAGCTCTGTTGAGCAACCCTGAGTCGCAGGGCACTAGATTATCATTCTTAAGGAGAAAACCTACAGTCCTTCTGTAGATTCCTCAATAATGATGGCATAGTGTTAGGTTTTTTGTGTCCAAAGAAAGGTTTCCTTCATGTTGCCAAACTTTCGAACACTGAGTTTCCCATGTCCTTACTTCTAGAAAAATAGCCTTTGACAGTCTGAAGTCATTCAGCCATCACTGGTCATCCAAATTCTGCTGCAAGATCCCCATCTCTGCCTGTACAAGGTAAACCAGTAGGAACTCAGATAATTACTACATTTAACAGAAATAAAGCCAAAGTATGACACACTGGGGGAAGATTGAGGTGCTTATTATAAATGGAATTTTTGAGTTACCATTTTATTAGGGTCTTTTTAAAAGTCAGTGAGCATGTAAAAAAAAAGTGATTTATTTGATATAATATACTTTGATTGCCAAAGTTTTCTGAAAAGCTTCTCAAAGAAGCTAAGCCTCCTGAGGATAAAGCAGGTGTCCTAATGAACTATCTTACACACACATCAGTTAAAAGGTGGCAATGAAAAATTAAGGAGACATGGCCAGGTTTTGCAACAGAGGTTGGTTACAAGATACTACTATTTGAATCTATGCTAGGGCTTCTGTTTACCAGATTTTAAAAGTTATGTAGCAAAAGTGCAGAGAGTGTGGTTGCAATGTCTGCAGAGCAATGTGTTCAGAGTAAGGCTGACTGTGAAGACATGCAACAAGGACTCTCCTTGTATTTTAATTGGTGAGAAAACAGTGCATGAAACAGTGCAAATACATACAATGTGAAGCTGGTACACGGCTTGGATATAACACTGATTAGACGAACTATAGATACATAGTGGTGGGACATAAATTAGCTATTTCCACACAGGAAAGTGGATTTGGAGCAATTTTTCATGTTTGAAAAGACTGAATTGCATATTAAGCATTGTGAGAAAGAGAGCAGAGGGAAATAACAGTAAAAAAGGTCATACAGTTGGAAAAATCTATCATGCATTCCCATCTTGACTACAGCACATAATTCTGATCACTCACTTACACAAAGAGTACAGGAAGGATGGAGAAAGCTGTCAGAACAATAAATGCATAAAGTGGCTCCCACATGATGGCAGACTAAATTCTATGGGAACTTTCAGCTTTGTGAAAGGTGAGCAGGGAACAGTCTTTCACTATTTTTCATAATTCAATAGTCAAAGGGCTTCTGAGCTCTAATTTCTAATAATGAAAATGAAAGGCCTTTTTTTTCATTCACATCTGAATGATGAACCTTAATTGCAAAGGATATTCTGCAGGTGAAAAAAGTTAAACAGTTTTAAAAAGGAATGACAAAATTTAAAAATAGACCTATTGATGTAATTAAAAAAGGTAGTCTGCATACCATCTCCATTGGAGGTGAAATTCCTTATAAGGCCTTTTTCAACATATGTGCCCTATTTCAACATCTTATATACACAGTATTGAGCTAGCCAGACCTTTGACTTAATCTACCAGAGAAGTACTTCTGGCCTTGGGAAGAGCCATACCCAGTATAGTTTTTCAGAGATAAGTGCCAGTTCTTACTTTTTGCTTTCTTGCTCTGGTGCTGTGGAATTGTTCCTAGTGAAGGTCTCTAGAAGGCTTGAGTCAAGAATGAAATAGGACAGTTGAACCTGGGGGTAGTGGGATAATTCAAATGAACTTTGAGGTCTCTTCCAGACCTTTGATTTGGCAATCTCCAGTGCAGATAAACTGGAAGATGCTGTTGCTCAGGAACAGAATACCTGGGAGAATTATGTCCTGTATCTACCCTAACATCAATCAGTTTTTTTGCCCTGAGACACAAATCCACAGTCAGACAGCAACGAGCTCTTGTGGCAAAAGACAAATCATGGTACTTTTACACTTATGTTAGAGAATACAGAAAATTTAGATTTACAGTGACCAATAACAAAATATGCTTCTAATTCCAATGACATAATTCCAAAATGCCCTGTGTTCCCCACCAGTCCCAAGGAACATGAAATTCTAGCTCACAGCACTGAGGGAGTACTTGGAAAGAAATCACCACTGCAATAAAACAATGACTTGCAGCAGGATAAAAGTCCAGTTCTTATTTATCTCTACTTATTCCAGAGCAGATAATGTGAAGCAGTTAAAGAAAAGCATCTCATTTCAATGGAAAGCCTCTCATGTGTAGAAATCCTGAGTGTGAAACTAACCTGTGGATTTTTTTTAATTCAGTGCGTGACTGATAAAATTACATCATCCCATGGAGAGATGCTCCAGCCAAGGGGAGGAGCCAAGCCTTTCCCACCTAGATAAAATCTGAGATTTGGAACATCAGAGCAGCCTTTGTTCCACTGGATTCCAGAGGCAAACCAGAGCTCTCCACATCTTCAGAGGAAAACTGCACCCTTCTACAGGACCACTGCTTCAGCTGAACTACATCTGTCACTCCAGCCACCATTTAATGGGACTGCTACCAGCACCCTGACTGACAGAGTGTCAGGTTGGATTCTGACTCTGTCAGTGTTTTGGGTTTGTTCTTTGTATTACTATTTTTCTATTTGAATTTTTCCTAGTAAAGAACTGTTATTCCTATTCCCATATCTTTGCCTGAGAGCTCCTTAATTTCAAAATTATAATAATTTGGAGGGAGGGTGTTTACATTGTCCATTTCAAGGAAGGCTCCTGCCTTTCTTAACAAACACCTGTCTTTCAAACCAAGACATACCCCTAGGCTGAGAGCACCAGCAGTGACACTCTTCTGGCCCCAGCTTTGTCACCTGAAGATGCTACTGTGGCTCCCTACGTGTAACCACCCACTGGCACAAGGGTCCCATCCAGCTCATCACCAGGTGAAGTCAAATAAGTGAGCACTGCTCAATCTATTTTGGTGTAAAATCTCCAAGGTTAGAACAGCCCAGTTTCAAACCAGCTGCATGCAGATGCCTTTGTCTGGGTGAGGCTGAGGAGCCCTTTTGCGATCTCTGCTCCCAGGTGGGAACTTCCAACACAGACGTAGTGGTGTGCAGGTGAAGAGAGTCATCTGCAAAGAGTGTGGCTCAGCTCTGCCTGCAGATCCTGCAGTCTCTGAAAGATGCAGCAGTAGAAGACACTGTCTTCATTTGGGGGAGGAGGTGTGCAGGAGCAAGCAAGCATGACCAAAATGATACAGTGCATTAATGCATAAACTGGACAAATCCCTGAAAAGCTGTGCATGCACAAGAAGATTCTCATAGCTTTCTGTGAGGTCTGCATTTCCCGCCAAGTCTGTCACTCTTAGATATTCATGATTTAAGTCAGCAGTGTTTATTTAATTATAAAAGATCTGGAGGTGGTAAGGAAGGGTATGCTTTGCATGAATGCTAAATGCAATCTACCTGTACTCAAGAATTAACATTCATATTTAAGCAGGACAGTCTTTAAATCAGTTTTGTTAGTCTATTTGAGTTCTGATCCTTTAAAAAGTACCTTACCTTTGTCAGCCTGTTGAAGATTCTGAGAGTTATAATTTTTTAGAGAGAGATCACAGAACAATGTGACTTAAACTATGTTCTGAAATCTATGTTCCCACATAGCGGAACTTATCCAAGCAAACTGTGCTAAGGTTTTGTCGTTCCAGTAAGAAACTAAACTAATACTAAATTAAGCCAAACATTATTAAAGCCTATTATTTCTTTGTTTATCCTATTACCTAATTTGTAACTACACTGGGTAGTAACCAAAGTTCTTGATGGGAAATTTTTTGAGTGGGTTTTCTTTGCAGCCCATTTGCTTTCCTGTATTTGAACGAGTTGGGGCTAGATCTGCCAGACAACTTAAAAAGGCTTTTTGTAAGGGTGTTATCAGCCACCACCTCATGTTTAGAGATGTGATTGATTTGAAAAAGACTCTTATTTCAACAGACATCTCAGTTTGTCAAACATGGAGAAGTTTACTTGTTTTCTTAAGATACAATTATCCCTATGGTTCTAGAAGTAGCAACAGTGAAAAGGCTAAATGAAGCTGAGATAATTATAATAAATACATAATAATATTATATATTATGTAACATTTATCACATCTCATATATATATATATATATAATTTATATCAATTGATCAGCTGACACAAAGTCTTAGCCTCATTTTATCACGTTGGAGCATTGAAACTACTATACCCAAATTCTGTTGTGATTTCTGGTGGGTTGTGTACTCATTTGTTAAGGTTACTCAATCTTCTTCCTGTCTCGTAAGGCTCTGGTGCTGTGTTATTAATATTGGGCCACTACAGCACATGAGAAAAGAAAGCCGATTGGTATCAGGGAGGAAATTACATTTCTGCCCAGTTAGCTGGAGCACCCAACACATGATTCACACTGATGACACTTTATACTGCTTCTCTAAGTTATTCCTCATCCAGTACCAGTGCTTAAGAGGACAGTAAATACCTGAGCTGGCATGCAGTCTGTGCAAACAAAGTTATCCCATCCAAACTTCTAGAACAAATCTGAAGCCATCAGTGAGATGTCCTACTTCAGCACCTTTCATCCTCCAGCTGTGGCACTTCAATTCTCAGTTGCTAAGTACCTAAGGCCTCACAATTTCTCTTGGAATCAAAACTTAAGACAATTAGTCCTCAAGTCTTTAAAATCCATCTGCTTCACTATTAAACTGATGAACTGTGAAGCCTTACCCTGTTGTGTATAATCTCCCTCCTTCAGAGCAGTTCAGCTGATGCACCACAGGAGCTGCCCAGCCCCAGGTTCTCCACACTTTCACTATGGAACACAAAATGTGTGTCCTCTGTGACTCACTGTCACTGGACTAGGGCTGCCATGGATCTGTGAATAATGCAGGAGTTCACAAATAAGCAGGGCTTAGTAAATAACATACTGTCACTGCTGGTGGTAAAAACATCCTTCCAGGAGAGGCAAAACTATGTACTACAGTTCTGGCATCTCAAGCACTATGTCTCCATGAGATGTGAAAATATCAGGGGTATTTTATAACTTTTAGCAAGCAGGCTTTAACAGCAGCTAAAAACCCTGGGACTTACTTTCATATCATCACTGGGACTGGTAACAGCAGAATTCTCATTGGTGACAGTGTCTCCTAGCTGACACACTACAGATCATGGCACAGCTACAAAACTTGTTACCAGTCATGTTTGAACTCATGTCTTAGGTAATCAACACATCTGGAGGTCAGGAACACATGATTATATCAATATCTGAAGATATCTTTCTCCTGTTGTGTGGTGTTAAGTGTCTATGGTGTCTTCTCCACACAAGAGACAAGAGACCCTGTAGTACACAGCCTCACCTATTTAATCTGTCCCAAAACTGTTCAGGAACATGAATCCTGATCTAGCTAGAAGGGGGTCAGCACAGTTTGCTCACAGCTACACACTCCCTTACCACTAAATGAGGTTTTCCCTCTATTTCCCTCTACTTTTCCTCACTGTAAACAATGCACAGAACAATTATGGTATAGTGTCCTGTGAATACTTGAGGGTAAAATAAAATGTATTTTTCATTGTTTCTGAAATACGTATGTTAGTGGATAGTTTTTCATCCTATATGTGTTTTTTCCTTCTATTATTGCTATTTCCCAAGGTTTTTTGCTGACATTATTTTCTGACTGTACTTTGGGACCTGCTTCTAACACCATTACATGGCCAGAACAGGTGCTAGGACAATCCCAGGGAAGATTTTGCTGTAAATTATCTCACTGAAGCACAAACACCCAGATGAGATCTGGGTACACAGATACCACAGGGTAAGACTTTTAACTATCTAGAAACTATTGATACTGTACATAAACCTTTCACATCTACACATATGCTGCCAACTCCTCATCACTGTGGTGTTAGGAAATTTCAGAAAAGAGAAGAATCCCATCCTGTCTTTGGCTAATAACAATGTAGATAATACTGCTGCTTCCAGGCTAACCTTCACAATAGCAGGTTCAACTCAGCTGCCTAGGGAACACCTCCCTCATTTCCCCTGTTTCCACAATCATGTACTAGCTCCCATAGCAAATGAAAGAAGCCAGCTGAGCTCTAGCACAAGGATAACCATCGTTGCACAGCTATCCAGCAGAACAAATGAGCCTGGCAGCAGCTGGTATTTCGAGGCACAAACACTTGTGGCTGCAGAAGATGCAGCAAGATTCTAGCAAACTTTGCTTGGCCTCAGCACCCCATAAACATGGCTATTGTCATTCCAGAAAGAAGCTGGCTTTGGATGCAATCTAAAGTCAGGTGTATAGGTCTCCCTGTTTTTCCACTGGTGAACTCTACAAGAACTGCAAAGAAAGAATAGAGGGGTCTTGGAATCCCTAGAGGGGTCCAGGACTTGTAAAGCTGGGCAATCTAGCAAGGGAGAGTTGAGAGTTGGCAGTGGATGAAGAGCCTCAAGGTGACACACTTCAAGGGGAGTGCATTGGGTGAAAGACCAAAATTTCAGGTGTGGTTACACTGAAAAGAAAAATGTCATTTAAAAAGAAAAGGGGGAAAAAAAAGAAATGGAAGTAAAATATGTCGATCTATGAAAAATAAAAAACAGGAGACTGGGAGAAAAGAACATAGGAACCTCTCTTCTATCAGTCACAGATCTCTCTGCTTGCCAGAAGACACAAAAAGGTTAAAGTGCTCCTATCAAGGAAGAAACATTTTGTGTATTTTCTTCTCATCCTGCTCTTCTGCTATCAAATATTCTATTTAATTTGTTTTAATTAATTCAATAAAGTGCAATTATTATTTGACTTGATTTTACTTTGTAATTTCTGCTCAATTATCAGAAAAGTGATCTATTACTGGCAGTTGAATGCTACACAAATTTCTGGCCCAAATTACAATCTGAGGAAAATCTGTCTTTGGGGGGAAATTCTCCCCCACAGAACAAAAGAAAAATAATTATATTCACCATAATTTGTAACTGGACTGGTACAGAGTTTAACAAAACAAATGCATTTTACATTAAATTTTTCATCTAGTTGCTGGGTATTTCAAAAAGTAGGGTTTTTATAAGAATTTTTTAAACAGAAGTCTAACATTTTTCAATTTAGCCAGCTTTTCAAAGGTATCTGTTCTGCAAAGTGAATAGCTGAACAGGAGAGTCTTGCAGATGGAAGGCACAGATATAGCTACAGAAGAGATATAAAAAATAATTTATTTGATTTATAGTCTCTTCCTACTTCCTTGTGTTCTTGCAGCTTGAGAAAGACTTGGCTGAGTGAAGTTCTACAGTTCTTTATTTTGGAGAAATACTTACTCTGTTTTAATAAATCAGTTTTCACATTTCCTCCATAAATCAGAAAAGTGAAGGAGTCCTATTACTTTTCTTCCATGAACACAGACAATAGAGACTGATGGAGTCTCTATTGTCTGTGTTGTGACTAAAGTCAATAGAATTATCTATGAAAAACTTGCTTTTTGAGATGCACCCAGAGGCCAGTTCTCTTCTGTACCCAAGAGGTGTGGTCTCAGTGTCCCTCAGCATGAAGGAGATTGTTGCTCTGAGCCAAAGCTTTAGAGGCTGGAGGGGATATTCTCTGGGGCAGTAAGACTAACCAGCTCCTGTGTGATTAGATGTTAACTTCCTTGTTAACCAGCTTGTTCCCTCTGCTGCCAGACATTAATGATACTCAAACCCTGGAGCTCCACTTTTCTGTTTCTGTCTCTGTTCTCACAAGAGGGAATATAAAATGCTGTGCACTTCAGCTGACCTTAGCTTTGTGAGCTGAATGCTCACCCCATTCTGTTGTAATCTTAATGCAATTTGTTAGAGAAAATAGAGCCTTCTTTCCACTACCTACCAATAATGCACACCTAGCACTAGCATTGGATGGGGAATACTCTAACCACTTCTCAGAGCAGATATAACTATCCAGTCTTTCCCCCAGTGAACAGTTCTGTGTCACCATCAAAAGCAATCTCTTCATAAAATTAAATCCACTTTGTTCAGTGACTGAGCAACTGCTCTCCAAAGCCAAACAGTTGTTTCTGCTAGACTCCCACACCTTGCTACTATTCTCTTTCTTTTACAGAGCTGAAGATCAGATGACTTCTCTCTTATGTACTATATGATTGTGGTGGACATAAGGGTTGGCAGGGTTATCAGAAGACTGGATAAGCACATCTAGACCAGCACTTATCACCTGCACTTAGCCAGACTTGACTTTGGAGACTACAGTAAGAAAGAAGGTCAAGGTGAAGGAAGAGAAAAGGGAGACTGAAGAGGCAGAGGCAGGGCTGAAGGCAGCCCCGAGGTACCACCCTCAGGCTGATTACCACCCTCAGAATGGATCAGGGTGGTTTGCTCTGGGGGTATGAGGAGTGGAAGCCATGATGAGATCTGGGTTCCAAAAGGGCCAGCACCTTGTTTGTGGAGCTCACCACAGGGTTCTGCTCAGAAGGGACTGGCTGCTCCGCCTTCACAAAATCCTAATGGCCACCTTGCCCTGCTCTCAACCCATAAGGCCAGGAGAAACTCAAGCCTGAGCTCTGGCTCTTTCCAGCCACTCTCAAATTGGTTCTTCTTCAGTCAGCTTTGTCCAAAGAAGCTGGGTTTTGCTACACCTCCTGTCCCAAAGGCCAGCAACAGCCCTCCCAGAGTGCAAGATTAGCTGTGCCTTAGACAATAAATTCCTCGGGAGAGAATTCCTTTTGCAGCTCTCAGCTTTCTTTGGTAGCTGCCTGCCAGCCCCACATCCACTATCACTCTGCTTCTCCTCTTCTCCTCTTACTCTAACCTGAAGACCAGCCTCTGACCAGCTTCTCCTATAGCAGGAGATAGCTCTGTGGTTTTCCCTGACTGAACCTGGAACCTAAATCCCTAACCCTAACCCTAGAGTGACCCCTCAGCCAGGCAGCCAGTCATGGCCCAGACTGCCTCAAAGGAGAATTGACCTTGCAGCTCTGAGGTTCTGTCCCTAAATTTAAGCATTTCTCTCATTTCCTTTGCTTACCCTCAAGGATAAAGGGTAAAAAACTTGGGGTAAGAAGACTTCTTGCTGAAAACCTGACAGATTTGTTCCTAGCCCAATAAGCTGCATAACCAACTGAGAATCTCAAATCTCTGCAGCAGTCTCCAGAGACCCGAAATGTCTCTTGGTACATTACCTGGTTTCCAAAGCCCAAAGAGCTGGTAATAGGAAAAAAGAGAAACCAACCAGTGAATGAATAAGCAGCATTTCGTGACATCTTGCTTGGTTTTACAGCATTTCCTGTACTCTCAAATCAAGGATTCTGGGAATAGAAGAGGAGGCAAAATACTGGAACAGAGCGTACACAGCAAAAACAAATTGGGTCCTTTCATGATGTTATTATCAGAGCTGCAAAACAGCACTCCAGAGAGGCTGCAGGTCAGATCCTCAGCTGCTGGAGCCCGAGCAGAGCAGGGCACTCCAGGGCAAGCTGCCCACGCAGCCCGTGGGCTCCTCTGGTGTGTGGGAAGCAGAACAACAGCAGCTGGCACACACTGCATGGGTGCATGGTTGCATGGGTGCTGCAGCTGGCACACACTGAACAGGTGCAGCAGCTGGCACACACTGTACCGGTGCAGCAGCTGGCACACACTGTACAGGTGCTGCAGCTGGCATACACTGCACAGGTGCTGCAGCAGGCACACACTGTACAGGTGCTGCAGCTGGCACACACTGTACCATTGCAGCAGCCGGCATGCACTGTACAGGTGCAGCAGCTGGCACACGCTGCACAGGTGCAGCAGCTGGCACACACTGTACAGGTACAGCAGCTGGCACACACTGCACAGGTGCTGCAGTAGCTGCCCACAGCACTTCCTTTCACACGTGGAATTGGTCAAGGTTTAGTTTCAGATGGACTCAGTCCACACACAGAAGTGAAAAAAAGCCAATGACACACATCACCAGGCTGATAAATGTTCTGTGCTGTGCACATCTGTAATGCACAAAAAAGCTCAATCCTTCAATTTTATACCAATGTGAGGAGCTTTTTGTCCCAGAGTAGAGGTAAGATAATTGCACAAAGACTTTTATGAAGATTCTTAGGACTGAGTCCTTTAGTGGAAGGAGCTGTGCCATAACAAAATATTATGGTATATCAGCTTTTTGGTTATGTACACCCTCATTCAAGAGTGCAGAGTTTAATTGATTCACACTTCTTTGTATTGACTACACACTTTAATACTGAATTGCAGCATTAGACAATTAAGAATTATGTTGTCTCTAGTGACTGAGGGTCTTAGATGCAAATCACAGATACATAAGGTTGGAAGAAACATAAATGTCCTATCTCCATCGAGGAAGAATCAATTCTGTAGCACATTCATGAATGAAGTTTGCCTGTCTTGTTCTAAAACTTTGTCAATGGGAATTCTTTAAGAAACCTCTTCAAATCCTGAAATATACTGTGAAAATGATGATCTAACATACATCTCTCTTGCTGCAAATCAATTCTCATCTTTTTGTTGGCATGGAGACGACTTGATTTTTTTCTGCAAATCTTTTACACAGGTGAAGAATGCTACCAGGTCATCTCTCATTTTCCTTTTTTCCTAGATTAAATAAATGTCCTCTTCCTCTTGTCTAGCTAATTTTGCTTTATATTTTTTTCTTATAGTATTCCAAGCAGGGCACACAACCTGAATAATTAGTGCTGAGTAGCATGGAGTAATTATCCTTATATTCACCAGAATCACATTTGTTCAGCTCATGGGACAGTGAAGTCATTTTGGGGGCGAATGTTTTTCCAGCAGCATTATACTGTTGACTCATCCTCAGTTCATGACTGACTGCAGGACCCAGAGCCTTGCCTCCAGTACCACTGCCTGGCCAGCTATTCTCCATTTCACACCTCTGCATTTGACTTCTCCCCCCTAAGAGGAGTCCTTTGCATTCTTTATTGAATTTGATCTTATTGATTTCAGAGCATTTCACCAGTGTAGCAAGATTGTTTTAAATTCTAATCCTGTTCGCCAAAGTGCTCACAAAGCCTTCCATCTCAATGTCATCCACCAATTTTACCCTCTATACAAATCATTGCTCTCATCTAAGTCATTAATGAAGGTAGTGAGTAAAACTGACCCCAGACAGAACCTTGTGGGACCTCACTTACAGTGTTCCCCTGGTTTGACAGCGAATCATTGATAATTACTCTGAACAAGTGGTATTTCAACCACTAGTGCACCTACCAGACTGCAGAGTGATTTTAGCCTGGCCTCTTTTCTTTTACCTTTTTCCTTTTTTTTTTTTTTTTTTTTTTAGTTCAGCACGTAACAGCATCATGCAGGACTACATCAAGAGCTTTTAAAAAGCCTTACTCACATCTGATGCTTGTCATAAGCCAGCAGCTAAGTCAGGGATGCCCAGTGTACAGAGTTTATCCTTGCAGTATCCTTGCAGTTAGACTGTATCCAACTGCCAGGAATCCGCCTTACCTATGTAGGCAGCAGATTATCTTCTAACAACCCACAGCAGGGTTTTTACTGACCACCTTCCCCCTGACACAGCCAAAGGGTACAGAGGGATCCAACCGTATGCAGGATCTTTGTAGCACTTGTCCAGTAAATCCAGCACCCACAGAAAGGGATGAACTTGTGCAGGCATTAAGTGTTTCATAGGGTAAAAACTTCTCAAAACAGAAGGGGAAAGCACAGCACCCCCCTGCATGCTTCTCAGAGACATCATGTCACCATCAGCAATATGGTACTAGGTTCTTTGTCCTAAAGAAGGGCTTAGATCTATTTAATAGGATTTATTTGTCAAAAGTATTTGTTGCCTCACTGTATTCTGCATGTTTAGGAACAAACTGTTCTTGCTTTAAAATGTTTCTTAGTGACAGTCCTGGCTTGACTCCCCTGAAAGTCACCATTTCCTTAATTTTCTCCTTTTTAATGACAGGTACTACATTTATCCACTGAGGTTTTTCTTCTAGCAGCTGTCAAAGATTATTAGTGCTTTTAAGACCACCACAGTGCTTTAAATTTGCCAGCACAAGCTCAGTGGGCCTGGCTGGCTTCTACATTCCTTAAACCTCTAAAAGGTTTTCTGTCCTTGATCTTGGACTTTTCTACACACCTGTTAAGATGAAGCATGCTAAGTTTCTGGGTACCACCTTGATTATGACTGGAAACCACTGAATATGTCAATCTTTGTGTCATCTCTTTTTTTTTTCTCTTTCCCCACTAAGGAGCAGGCCTTCCTTTGGCCCTCCCCCATTTCTAACATCCTTTCAGGCTTGTCATTATAATTTGTCCCTTCTGACTCATTTTGTGCCTTTCTGCATCCTTTCTATTCAGGCAGCCTTTGTCCCTGTGTTCCTTTCTGTGCAGTTTTTTTTGTGTGATCCCAGTGTTTACTCTGCAAGGTGAACCTATAGTGCCAGGGCTCAGTGCAGTCACAAGGGCAGAAGGGAGGCTGTTCACTCACCCAGCATCTCCCGGATACATAACATAGCATGTACACAACTGACAAAGCAGCTCTAGCTTCTTTAGAGCCAGCTATAGATGAATTCATGGACTTGTTATCCTCTCAAGATCATACAGCTTCACATTCATGCTCTGCATGTGCTTGTGTTTGAAGTGTGGGCTACCATTGTTTCAAGTGTCTGCTCCCAAAAATTACTATCTTGTAACTATTTTAAGTGGGTATGGTTACACCTGATAACCACAAGGACAGCTCCCGTTTTTCCCTTGTAGATCTTAAGGCATTTACAAGGGATCACCAGCTTTTCCTGTTGCAGGGTGAAGAAAGAAAGGAAAGAGCTGTGCCAAGGGCAGCACTCAGCTCAGACTGGGTTGGGAAGACAAGCCAGTTGCCAAATCCCCATTCCATATTCTTGCATGCAGCAGCATCACAGGTGAACCACTGACTTCCCTCAGTATGCGTAGAGGTCTAGGTGATATACATGTAACCTCACTTCCATTTTAAAATGCTGCATATTATTTAGCTGTTTGGCACAGACTGCAGCAAGGTGCTAATGAAATTGGAGTCTCTGTAAAGCCTGTATATTACTCCAAAGTATCATTACAACAGCCAACTTCCAAACTCTTCAAAGTTACACTTTTCTCAGGATGTAGAACGCAACAGCACAGTAATACACCATGCCATTACATCAATGCAAATAACACTCATAAACTCGCTTATACTGGCTGACAATAATTGTGTAGCACAATGTTTTCACTCTCTCAAAAGATGACTTCCAGCTCTAGAATGTATAACTTATTTAATATTAATTCCCAAAGGGGAATCAAATACATTACTGTTGTAACTGGTGATCTTTGCAGTTTTATCCTCTCAGACAATCTGAAATCCAATTGTTTGAAAGAATATTGTTTCGTGAAAAATCATTCAGCTTCCTCATAGCCTCCCATGGTATGCATTTGTCAGTCTTTCTCTCTCACACAGTTGTACTGCTCTCAGGTTCCCTTCAGACCCACTATTTTCTCTGGCAGACAGGCTGGGCTCTTAAGGTGAGGATGGGAGCCCGCTGGAGCTCAGCTGAGAAGCTGTCACACCGTGGCAGCATTAAAATAACAGGAGGCAGATGTCTCCTGGTGTCCCCAGTTATGAGTAACACTCACCACTGAAAAAGTTTGAAACTCCTCGTGGAGTGGAGTAAATCATACTCTCAGAGGATGCTTTAGAAGCATAAGATGTGAATAGTCTCCCCATTTAGCCAGCAAATAAAGGTTTGTGGCAACATACTTCTAATACAGCGTGACATCTCTGGAACCACCATCACATTCTGAATAAAACTCACGCAACTACAACAAAGCTACTAATTTAGTAACAGACTTAATCACAACTCTAACTTCCAGGTCATTAAGAAAGCCCAGTTAGACACACAATCTGGTGCTAAACAGTCAACACAGTTTCCTTCTTCCAAGGAGAGCATAAATAAAATTAGTAATGAAAAAAATTACAGTCAGACAGCGCATAAAGTGTTTTGTAGTTCTCTGCCTGCTAAAATCTTTAATTTCTATGCAGCAGAAATCCCATTTCTTCCTTGTGACATCTCAGTGTTAAGCACTGCATTTTCCCAGAGTGAAGTATGGACATTATTCTCTGGCTGCAATGAGTCAAGGAAACCACTAATGTACAGTGTCAGTATTTTTACCGTTATTATCTGCATTCTGGCATTTCCGACAAGTCAAAGATCATACTAATGATGATGTATCCAAAGGTCCAGTTCAGATAATGTACTCAATGAAACAAATTCAGTTTACTATTTGATTTCACAGGTACTTAATCATACAAAACGATGCCTAGTTGGCATGGTGATAGATGAACTGGGGACAGATTAGATTTGTTAACGCTGACATTAAGATCAGCACTGTCTAGTGTGATTCCTGCTCTCCTCACACTCTTGGATGTAGGAGGTGTGATCTCTCATTCTTCATCAGAGGGGGGATGTGAAATTAGGAACCCCAGAAGTTGACACTGAATGGTGGGAGTGCTGCTTGGTCAAAATATGTCATTATCACGTCTGTCATCTTTGTTGTTAGAGAGCCATTTATGTTATCCAAGAGCAAATCAGCTGAGCATGGAAAACCTGAGAGGACTGTTACAGATCTCATGGTTTTTAATGCTACTAAATGCAAATTGTAGGAAAAACAGTAAAAGCTTTGGAAACTCCATTATGAAATGGTGGCTGGAAAGAAGGGCTGGTCAATGAGTGATAGGACAGCTTGTGTAGAAGTTGTGACAGAAAAAAGATTTAGGAGTGGAGGGACTATTTTGAACTTCAAACAGAATGACAGTTAGCCATATCGAGACACTTGCCTTGTGCTGGAAGGGAACAAGACAAGCCACACAGCAGAAGTGAAAATTAGACTCCTGTTTTTTTATGGATGAGACATCTTAGAAACTCAAGGTGAAAGATAATAGGGCAACTAGAAAAGAAACTGTTGTTAAATTTGCCCTAGAATTACATTTTAAGTTTAAATTACACCCAGTCATTCCCATTTTCCAACCTTGTAATTAGAAGCTTGACCTTATGCCTGGCTGGATTGAACCTCTATTTTGATTAATGTTTGTACTTGACTAGTGTTGACGACAAGCCCAGGTGAAGCTAATAAACATGAGAGTGGTTTGTGAGATAATCCAAATGCATCTATGTAAACGGGCATAAAGAAGGGTTTTCTGGAGGAATGGCTCCCCAGTGTATTTATAAAACTCAGTACATGGAGTGTGCTGCTTTGCAGGTACAAAAGTTAATGGAGGGTAGGGGGATGTAGGGTGGGGACAAGAGTTTTCAGGGGTTTGATTGCAGGAAGCCGCCTGCTCTGCTAGACACATGCCAATGTCTCTCTGCAGGGGACAGAGGGCTGAAATATATCTCACAGTTGCAGGAAGCACTCAGACTGCTCCTTAACAACCCTGCATTTGAATTTGTACCATCAGCATGTCCATGAGACTGTCCAAAAGGCAGGATTTTCACTTTGCAGAGACTTCCCCTTTTGGTTTGATTTTCATTTAGTTTTCATCAACTTCAAGCAAACCCAGAAACATTTTTTTCTCCTGCAAACTGGACATTCAAGGAAAGCTTCACTTAGAATATGCTGATTTACCATGTACCCTGAAGAAAATAACCTTCCTGATGTGGTAGTAGCTCTGTCAGGCAGGTACACTTGTCTGTCTCAAGACTGCTAACGACACTTGGAGCATCATCAAGTCCTGAAGTCTTGTTTCTGTGGTGCTTTGACAGGAGTCAAAGCATTTTTCTATGGGAATTCTGCCTTCCATGTCACAGCAGTTTGTTGAAAAGCAGCTTGCTAACTGTAGTCGCAATCGCCCTTGAAAACATTTGTTCTCCTGCCATGCACAGTCCATCCCAGTCAAGTCTGTGGTCCACGGAGTGGGGAGTCCATTGTTCACTCAGCCTTGGAAGGGCATGTTCTAAAGAATGAAAGATTAAGATTTATTGTGGTGAAACTGCCTATAAGTGCAAATAATTTAGCACTATGTTAAAACAGTGATTAATTTAGCCCATAATTTCAAGAAATGAAGCAACACTCCCTGACAAAGCCTCAGAAACTATAATTTATAACAGCTTTCCCAGTTAGCAGCCTAGAAAGCTCTTCTCAGTCCTGTTAATATCTTCACTGGACTCCCTGCTGAGCATCAAGGTCTCCTGGTATATTCTCCTGTGAGCTGTAAACAGAGATTCTAAGGACAGGTTCTCCTGTGGTCTGAACTGTTTTACGTGCCACTCTTCCTTTTCAGTAAGGTTACTGACACTTAAATATCCCTGCTGAAACGCAAGTCTTCCTTTACCTCATCGTTACAGGGACAAAATCCCCGGTTGTGGGCTCATTCATTTCATCCTCTGTGGTGCTGCCTTCTCCCTGTGTTTTTCTGTTATATTGTGACAATAATAATAATCAGCTTCCATAATTGAGCCAATCTGCATACACAAAGACTTCCCTGCTGGCTTTCCATCACCCACCACATCTCATTTCGAGCTCCCATTTCAATCCCTGTGTCCTCCATGACCTCATACCTTACTTCACCTGTTGTGCCACCTCTTATGCACTCCATCCCTCCCACATTCCCAGTGTGTCTCACCAAGCCTGAGGGTACCAGCAGGCCACTCTCCGTCGTACCAACTACACCTGAATCACATTTTCATCCTTTTCTCACCTCTTCTTCCCACTGCTCCAGCAGTGTGAGGAGGCCAATACCCAGAAAGTGGCATCAGAGTGAGGAATCCAGCATTACCTGTGCCTTTCACTTAAGACTTTTAAAATGAGGATTACTATGCTTAATGTTTGCATGAAGGAGGGTAGTGCAATGCCCTAGCTATTTAACCAGGCATGCTTGAGCCTCCAGTATGATCAAACCTTCCCCTTTCCATATTCTTGTTTGTTTGGGCTTTTTTCCCAGTCAGAAATGCAGTCTCTTCATATTGCTTTTAGATTGGACAAAGCATCAGTCCCAATACAGGATCGATGTAGAAGTATCCCAAAAGCCTTCAGCCTTCCTGGCACCACGTGATAAGGAGCATTTAGACCCTTAAGGGTTATTCAAGCTCAAGTTTCTAAGTATATAGCTAAAGAGTTATAAGTATTGTTTTTGTTAAGTGGATAGGAAAATCTGTGAAAACTGAAGATGAAAAACCCCACCCAACTTCCACATTTTGTTGTTTTAAAGACTATGCATTGCATTTCTCATGCAGATAGCTGTGTCTTATTTAAAGGTAACACATGATGCTTGAAGATGAAAGGAAACCTGAGGCTGCTACTCTGAAAGGTGCTGAATTTTCTTCTCAGGTACCTGTGTGTTAAGCCTACATGGTTAATCCCCATGGCTTATCTGACCAGTTAGGGAAAAATAAGTGGGTCACAGAAACCGAGCGCTGGAGACCATTTGGTTCCTCCAGCAAACCTAAATGCGCAGATTTTGAGAACCGCAGGATGATCACAAGCTTTCGCAGCTCGTCACTCCCCACAGCCGGGCTACCCGATGGGCTCGGCAGGCTCCTGCACACCCACCCACATCTCTGCCAACCTCTGCCCTCGGCAGCGAGCCGTGATGGAGCTGAGCATGTTCCCGGCCACCTGCA
Organism: Rhabdornis inornatus; assembly: GCA_013397075.1. NCBI lineage: Eukaryota > Metazoa > Chordata > Aves > Passeriformes > Rhabdornithidae > Rhabdornis > Rhabdornis inornatus. Next base: position 809,022 of record VWZS01006986.1, read on the forward strand.
CCTGCAGGACCCGGCTCCCGGGGCAGGGCTGCAGCCGCGGCTCGCACCAAGGGCTCTTTCCCCGGAACGTCCCGGTGCCGGCTGTGCCGCTGCCAAACTTGGGTTCCGCTCTGCGCCCTGCGGCGGGAGCGCCGGCCGGGCTGGGGGGGCTACAGGGGACCCGCACCCGGGGCTGCGACCCGCAACGGGGGCTACACGGGACCCCTGCCCAGGGTGGGGTGCCTTTCCCCGGTGTCTGCCCCACGACCCGCTGCTGCGGCACGGAGCGATCGGCGCCCACCCCACCCCGCCCGATGCATCCGGGCCCGGGACAGCGCTGGTTCGGCCGCGCGGGTTCGGCCGCGCGGGTTCGGCACCGTGAGAGGCTGGCACCGTGAGAGGCTGGCACCGTGCGCATCCCTCTCCTCGCCCGCTCCTGGCGGAGCCGCGGCGTCGCGCCCACCTCCTCCCGCGGGCAGGCCCCGCCCTCCCCTGGAAAAGGGGATGACATCATCCCTCTCTCCCTGCTCGCC